>JAAGAY010143376.1:0-13879 GCA_011801015.1 Ardeotis arabs
TTTTTTTTTTTTTTTTTTTTTTTTTTTTTTCCCTCTTTAAATTTTAATATGAAAATGTAGGGCAAACAGAATCCTGGAATTGCATTGAATAGTAATTATTTTATCCATACAAAATTGTAATCATAGTCAAGACAGCATGGTCCTCTGATATTTGTTTTTATTACAGAAAATTATTTGTACAAAGCTGAGAGCACCTTGATTGAGAGCCACCCAAGCACATTAATACAAATGCTACAAAGCAGCACTGCAGTGTGCCCACCATCACATCTTCCTGCCATGCCTCTCAGTCCTCTTGAAGTAGCAGAGTTATCTGTGGTGGGGCTGGTCATCCAGTAGTCCTTTGAGGAAGTTGTACAAGTTTCCCACACCAGCTTCTGCAGCCTAGCCGGGGTATTCAGTGAGGAAGTATTAAACATGAAAATGCTTTAGATATTCTTGCAGATTCGCATGACCATAGTAGCACTGGACTTAGTACAAAGTTGTTACAGAGAAGTGCAGCTAGAGCACAAAGCTACTTCAAGGTTGAAAAGAATCTGAGGGTGTATCTCTTCTGCCTCAGTTTTTCTCAGTTCAAAATATGCAGAAATGAGTGAAGAGATGGTCCAGAGTCTTTAGAACAGGCACACACTTAATAACGGGCCACTCTAAACCTCTGTAGGGCCTTTTCCAAAGGCAGCATATCTAAAAGCTGTACCTTAAGACCAGGCCTGCATGTCCTAATGGGACACTTGAATGTATTTCCTTTTTCTTTGGAATTTTCCTTTAAGGGTAGCCTACACTCTATTGTCATAGTCCTTAGCCCTTAATCTTGATTTAGGAAGGAATTTGGAATACCTAGGCAGACCACATGCTCTTCTGCTTGAGTTCAGTGTTTGTGGGGAAATCAACTGGGATTTTCTCAGCTGTTCAATTTATCTGGTAGAGTGCCTGTAAAAATATTATCAAAACAGGCTTGTATTTGTGCCCTTAGCCAAAGCCTTTCCAAAGAAAATCTTATTAGCCTGTCTGCTAACTAAGGAGGGTAAGCCATGAGGTGGGATCTCTCTTTCCAAGGCATTTGCTGCCTTGAGCAGCAAATTCAAGTCCTGGCTGCTGGCTCTTGTGCCCCATCAGGTGCAGAGGCAGACCTGCATGGCATGCCATTAGCTCAGAGATCTAGGCTGCAGCCCCCTTCTTTTCCCCCACACCCCTTTCTTACAAAGCAGTCATGGATAGCAGTTCAAGGGAGGCAATGCAATGTACTTTATATAAAGCGGAGTTTTGTATGATGTAAGTTCTGGAAGGACTTGTGGGGATGCTATAAAGGTGGATGGGAAAACCAAAATCCATCTAATTGCCCATGGAAAAAAAATGGGGTGCTTTGAAGGATGTTAGGATGCGTCCCATGTAACTGTGGATAGACTAATCTTATTGGGACAGTATATATTTACCCAGGAAGAGTAAGACACCATCAACATTGAAAAGGTGTCTTGTTTATGATGACAGAAGATTTCCTTTGGGTTTCCCCCATGAAAATGGAAATTATATGAAAATGGAAATTACTGTGTGTTCAAGTGCTTTCGCTATCTAGCTACATTAATTAGAGAAGTTGGGTTGGGTTTTTTTGTTTTGTTTTTTCTTTTCTTTTCCGTGTTCCTAGTGCATTTCAGTCAACAAAACTTTGCCCATGTGACATGCTTGGAGTCATAAAAGGAAATACATAGTGGAGGATGACACCAAACACAGCTTGCACCAGTACAAAGAATTTGTTGCTGACAGCAACTCTTACTTTGGAAAGACTCTTCTCCCTCTCACCCCCAGTGAGAGTGTGTTATTGCTGAGCATGATGTTATATGGTATGGAATATCTCTTCGGTTGGGTCAGCTGTCCCGGCTGCATCCCCTCCCAACCTCTAGCCCACCATCAGCCTACTCACTGGTGGGGCAGAGTGAGAAACAGAGAAACTCTTGATGCTGTGCTAGCACTGTTCAGCAATAACTAAAACACCGTGCTGTCAACACTGTTTTGGCCACAAAACTAAAACACAGCACCATACAGGCTGTTAAGAAGAAAATTAACTCCATCCCAACCAGGCCCAGTACAGCAAGACAGCAAAAATATCTGTGCAGTGTGTAAACTAGGTAGTGATTTTCACGTTCAACACTTGGTAAGTAAACCTAGGTGCTTAAGATTCCAGGCACCTCTAGCTGTTGTTCAATAAGGATGCTTTCTGAAGGTCTGAGTAGTCAGGGTAGGCTTTTTATGGTTGCTTTCAGAGAAAGAAGAGGGACTTTTCTCTTAATCTCACACTCTGCCTGCGTTGCTGCAAAGCGCGGTCCTTCGTGTCCTGGTTTGAAGGCTCTGTAACACTCAGACCTCCACTGCAATCACTGCAATTTTGCTTACTAGGCATTGAAGGACTGTTTTCAGATGAGTCTTCCCCAAAAGCCTTTGCATACATTGATAAACACTTTTAATTTTTTTTTTTAATGGTCTTACTGGAATATAGCTACGTTTTTACAGCCTCACAACTGAAAATTATAAGAAGTGAAACCATATTGAAACTTCAGGTGAAACTGGAAATACCAAAGGCATGGTTTCTCACACTGGGATGTAGTGAGAAGCCAGAGACCACCACTGTTCCAGTACTCACGGTCACAACACCTTCAGCTTCTAAAAAAGCTGCTTTCTTCTATTTAACACTGCTTGCTACGTTAGAGACCAGTTGTAAACCAACAGTTGAAATATCTCTTTCACTATTACAATGGCTGAAATTAATAGAAGTGATTATTCTCAGTGCCGTTGCAATAAAATTACTCCACAGTGTATAGAAGAGTTAGTCCTGAGGAACATCTAGAAATATGCACTGACACTTCATAATTACGCAGCTTGGCCCTTTATTTCTGATGCTGAAATACCTTTCTCATTGCTATAAACAAGCAGCTTTCTGCCCTTAGCATCTTCCATCTTGCCTGGGCGTTTCTTATTGCTGTAAAATACAGGTGTGCTATAAACCGTACCTAGTAGGAAAAAAACCCCTATTTTACAAACTACTGAAACTTGAATGACAGGGGGGAAAATACCTCTTTAATGACATATTGTGCACCCTGGACAGTCCCTGTTCAAAGCACTCTGTGGACTACCTGCTCAGTAGGTCAGTGGCCAAGACAGTGCTTTCTGTTCTGTGGTAACATGATGATGACTGGCTTGCTTTCTCCTGACTGCCTGAAGAAAATGGAAAAAATGGAACCTATGACTTCAGCAGTGCACAGAGAAATGTTTACATGTTTGGGAAATCTTAATTTTGTTACCAAGTGCAGCACAGTCTTGTAAATCACTTCCAGGTGACAATGAACTTCTATTTTCCCCTGTGTTTCTTCCACCCAGCATGCATTTTCAATCAGTCTCATTAGATTTATAAATGTATCACAATGTGATTTTGTCAGAGGCGCCTCTCATACGTTCCACTGTGGAGACGCTGCTGCTTCCCAAAGGTTGTGGTTCACTTTTGGGGACACAAATAGAATCTCTCTTAGGATGTGGCAGAAGCCAGGCTCGGAGCTGCAGGGCGGATGTAGGCAAAATACAGCCAGAGTCCTCTGGCAAGAGGAGAGAGGCACTACAGGGTACAGGCATAACAGATTTGCTAGGTTTTTGTGATACACAGCCTTGCTAGAAGAGATGCTCTTGTCCAGCCCCTTACGTTTGGGCTCGCATAAGTGTTTTTGTCATGTCCATATGCTGTCACTGCCAAGTAAGGGCCCCAGTTAAAACACACTTTGTTAACCTCTGAGGAAGACTGGCATAAATATTAACTGTTTTCATCAGTCTCAAGACTGAAAGTGTATAATTTATTCATTAGTGTTTTTAGAATGATAAAAATAATTTGTTGGTTTCTGGAGTTATTTTTCTTCTGAAGTCGACTTTGAAAGAGTCAGCTGATAGTGTATCATTATTATTTCTGTTGCAATATCAGCTAAGGACAGTCACTGTCCTACTGTACTAGATTCTGTAACGCTAAAGGCTCTTACAGCTAAAGGAACTAGGCCAGCATGTATAATAATGAGTTATCCTTTTAGAAATATTTGGTATTTTTAAAATTCATAATATAATTTTCTGTTGTTTCCAAAAAGTAAATAAGGCACAGCAAATAAGCTGAAGTTTTTCTCCTGTCAAGATCAGTTTGTATAAAACAAAATGGGACTTTAAAGGTGATTTTAACATGGACCTTCAACAATGTACCACTCCATTTAGAACATTAAAAAAGTGTTTAAAACAGTCTAAATAGTCACATTAAATGAATATTTTGATGTGAATTATAACTAAGAATCTGGAGAGGAAAAAAATAGCTCTGTCACAATACTGTAAAAAAAAAAAAATGTTCGTATTTAGAGAGATTACGAATGTGCATTTGTGTGTCTGTTGCCAATGAACCATCTTTGGTTCTACATCTAAAATCCTTCTAAATCTTTTGCCATAATTATGCTACATTGTTGTTTTTAAAAGTGTTCCGGTGTGTCTCCTTCTTCTTTTTTTTTTTTTAGTGTTTGTTCCCCCTCTCACACCCCTTACCAAATTGCCATTGGCTTCTGTGGAACTCCATGCAATGCAGGAAAAGATATCTTGAGGATTTGAATAAAGTCCTTCAGGTCCTTCCTTGAGGCAGTAATAGTGTTCTGTTGCAAATTACAAGATGTTTCATCAGAGATTTCACTAAGTTTACTGAAAATCACCTCTTTAGTTACCATAATACCTGATTAACTTTGAGTGCTGGTCTGCTTTAATGGGTACACAAGGGCTGTAATTGTCACCAACCCTTGCGAGGGAGCCAGCGTTTGGTTACTGGTGGGAATCTCTTGTGTTTTGAAGCCTTCCTTGTATGCATAATCAAATCCCTATTTAAAAAAAAAATAAATCCTGTTTTCAATTTTAATATAAGGAGAAACAGCTTGAGTGGGAGTTTTTTTTATAAAATGTCTGCTTACCTCACTTGAACCCAGTTGTGCTGATGTTGTCCATGGCGTTAGTATTGACTGATACAGCTGTGAGATCAGAATTTGTCCTTTTGTCAAAACAGCTTTGAGGCACAACAATTAAATGCCATGACCACAAGATGGCCTTCAAAACTGCCAGAAGAAGAATTCAATTCAGAAAGCTAACATCTGTGTGTAAATACTGGTTTTAAGAAGAAAAAAAACCACCAACAATAAAACAGTCTTATATGGTGTCCCTTTGTAAAGATTAATATGTTTATGTCTACCTCGGAGAGACAGAGACCTCCTGCAAGGTCACCTTTTGTTTCTTCTTCCTCTTTATTTTTTTACGAAGGACCACCCTATTCATGATGAGCAGTACTGAGTTGTGGTACAAATGTTTTTTGGAAGGACTCTTTGGACCATCAAGTGCTATTTATCCTGAATAATTCCATCTGGGCTGGGTCCATTTTTCAGAGATGAAAAAATCAAGATGTTCTGATAAAGATCAGATGCGTTTCTATTGCATCTCTTCAGTAACTCCAAAAAATAAGAAGTCAGATAGTATGTATAATTCAATTGCCAGGTGCCAGTCTACGATCATATTCAATGCCATCTTTGTGCCAACTTCTGCAGTTGTATTCAGCTCTGGTTTGCACTCTCCCATTCCTCAGGTACTTTTCCCTCTTCTGCAGGTCAAAGAGTGGAGGAAAAGAGACTTCACCCACATAACTTCACAATTCAGCTGTTCTCTTTTCTGAGGGTTTTAACAGTATTGTATTATTTGATATTAATGTGTTATAAATCATTCATAAGTTCGAAGGCTTTGTTAACAAAGCCTTAACTAAAAATTTCTTCAGCGTGTTGCTAATGCTATCTGTCTTTAAGGCCTGTATGCTTTGTAGCTGACAAAATAGTCTAAATGGCAAAATTCATCTTTGCCCTCAAAAGTCATGGAGAAAAACTTTTTTTTTTTTACAGTACTTAGTTTCATAATATATTCACATTGGGGAAAAAAAACCATGCTGGTTAACTTTTTTTTTTTTTTTTTTTTTTTTTTTCTCTCAAGCTAACTGAATCTGACTAAATTTTAAGCTGTGAAAAATATTACACTTTAAAATTTTCTGGTAGTTCAGTTATGTGAAATATAGCCTTCTACTTCTGTTCAGATAGCATTTTTGTGGAACAGGTAGTAGATGGACAGTAGACAGACTTTTAAAACAAGAAATACTATTAATTTCAGGACTTTACAGCATCACATTAACCTAGAATATCACAAAATGAACTAATTTATTTTGATAGCTCCATTCTAGGCGCACATTATAAACTAAGAGCATAAACAGCATTAATCCATCTTACTCAGCATTTATGAATGCTGACATGTGATTAATAAGGAATACATGACCAGATATCATCATGCATAAACATCTGATGTGATGTGAGATTCCCTTATGCGTGCATTTCTCTGAAATTGCTTATGTGAGCTACTCTTGGAAATACAATATGAATTCTTCCTCTGCAGTTAATCACAGCATAGAATACATATGTTTTAAGTGTTAACTGAGACATCCAGAAATATTTCAGTGGATCTTACATATATTTGTTTAACTTCTGTACTCTAGCTGTCTAGCTTCAGAGAGTTCTCTTTGTCAACTCAATGCTAAGATGATATATGCTTTCAGAGGAATCAGATGCATCAGTATGGCTCAATAAGTTTATTTTTCTCTTCTGCTTTCTTGATTGAGGAGGGGAAAAAAAGCCAAAGAAAGCAGTAGTGCTGAAGTGATGAGAACAAAAAAGAGTTGTGGATTGTTTGGGGTTTTTTGGTTGTTTTCTCTTTCCTTTTTTTTTTTTTTGTTTTTGGGGGTTTGTTTTTTTTTTTTTTTTGTAATTAACCCTTGTAAAAATACATGTTAAAGAAAATGTATCCTTCTACTTTATCCAATTTCTTAGTGAGATTTTGGATGGTAATAGTAAACATGAAGCTGTTGTTGTTGAACTTACTGGATTCTCAAATTATATATATATATATGTTAGAATAATTGGCATGTAAATTGCTTTGCTTATCCCCAGTAATACTTAATATTATTCTTCAATATTTTGTACACTTTTCTCAATGATCTGGGTTTTTTTTTTATTTTTTACAAAATAATAGTTATGTCTTTAGTAATATATTGATAAACTGCAGTAATACTATGTCAACTCAGTTCACTTCCTTCTCCTCTAAACTTTAAATATTCTTTTTTCTCATATAATCTCAAATATTTCCTTATTCAGTTTCTTATCACAGTGCTTTTCATTATATTTTCTAAAAATAATAGCTGAAGTAACAATAGAAATATAGCATAATGACAAGTCAGCTGTAGTAACATTTCAAAAAAAACAGCCAACCAAACAAAAAAACCACAACAAAAAAAAAAACAGATGATAATTCTAGTTTGCCTTATACGTTATTTGCTGCGTTAAAGATAATGATATCTTAAGCAACTTGAATTACTTAGGATTTGAACTGGTACAAATAAAACCAGACTAAAATTTCAAGTGTATGTCTTCTAGATTACTAAATTACTAAGTCTTTAAGGTCTGATTTGAAATCTAGTAGAGAACCAAGTCACAGGATTCTCTTTAAACAGAAAGTAACACAATCTTGTACTAAGTAACAGTTCAAGAGACACAAACCTTATCGCTTTCATTCCAATCTCCCTACTCCATAAACAAAACCACCTGTATTCTACTGCATCAATAGTGAGGTAGAGTGGGAAGCCAATTTTGTCCAAGTTGCTTTCTAAAGATGCTGAAACAATTTATTATGTGCTTTGAAACATTTCTTAATGATAACAGAAATCTAGTATGAGTGCACCTGTAAATCAAGACCACTCATACAAATAAGATTGATTTCTCCAGTAACTTTACAGGTGAACAAGAAGAGAATCAGGACAGCTTTTTTTAGTTCCACATGTTAAAGGAAGAAGGAAAACCTACTTAAATATCACCTAATTTCATGCTTGTTTTTCTATTCTATTTTTGTTTATGTATAGGCCAATTACTGTTCAAAGTTTTTAAATAATAATAACTTATTCCTTCCTTGCCATTCATTCTGTTCAGTAGTTGAAAACTTTTAAATTTTTTTTAAAAATGCATTTTCAAGCTCCTTGTGTCTTTGATTAGTTTCTCTCCATGCATTAGGATTACTTTTCTTGTCCTTGAGGAAATATGTCTTTAATTAAACAAGATTATTCAAACTAGCAACATCTCAGTAATATTAGATTTTGCAAGTAAATTTGGATGCATGATGTAATAATGAATTCTCGCATGTGTATTCAAATGGATAAAAGCAGGAAGAAAAGTGATGAGGCGGCAACCTATTCAATAAACATCTTATGTCAGGGCATAAATCTCCATACCAAGGGAAAAAACAATCAATGTTTTAAGGCACTCTTCTTTTGCACCCCTCTCTCCTGAAACAAAATCTCTGGTATTCCAGATATCGTCTCCTTGGACATGGAGTCTCTGTATTTATTTCTGATTAAGTTTTGAGTAATGAAAGGTCTAAAAAGGAAGGAAAAGATCTGCAGCAGTGGCACACTATTAATGTGTCCAACACAGCCAGCTCCAAGGCTGGATTGCTCTTTTTTGCTAGAGCTAACCGTGCTCCAGTGGACTCTCTGTATTCAAGACTGGATTATGCTTATATCAGCTTGGTAGATGCATTGCACAATCACTGAAGTTGGAGTAGTGCAACCATATATTTATTTTTCCTCAGTGGGCAGTCTTTCCTACTGAGATGTTGAATCTTACCTGAGAACTTCAATGCATGCCACTCATGCACTTGCCATTCTTCTGTGGGAGCAGAGCATCACCTTCAATAGTATTGTAAGACAACTTTGAAAGCACAGAGGGTGCGTGCATCCATGAGGATACTGGTGAAATACAGTTCATCCTAGATTGCAAGCATGTGTGGATTGTAGAAGTATTGTGTTGCACAAATTTAAATCTGTTCAGGAAAACTAAGATTAATAAATTTCATTTATTAAGCTGAGGCTTGCAGTCTGTGAAGAATATGATGAATTACACCACCATATATTCAACATGTTTAGGTCAAGTGTTTATGCAAAAATTATTTTGTGTACTCGAGCTCTTCCTCCTCTGTGTAAGGCATAAATTGAACCATATCATCTTATGATCTTGCCTCACTTTGGTGTTCATTTCCTATGCTCCTGTGCCCATGTGGGAGAAGGGATAAATATTGGAAGAAGTCAAGGAAGAAGCAATTTTCAGCTAATCTTTACCACTGAAACTTGTAGCTAACGCATGTTAGTATTTTGATAAAGTATTTTATTCTGAGAGAGCTTGCACAACTGAGGTTGTGGTACAGCGGCCCCAGTGGAGTCAGGGAAGCTAAACACAGAGAAGTGGATTTAGCTTCCTGAAGTGCAAGAACAACTAGAGTATTTAAAATTTTTAAATAGCAAAAATAAGAGGACAAGGAGAAATGAAAAAAACTTACAAAAAGTTTTATCTGTATTTCATTGAAGAAAAATCTGCAATAGTAAAAGAGTACTTTCTGCAATAGTGAAAGAGTACTTTGTCAACTTAGACAGTCAAATAATCCATTTCATTCCATGGAACATGGTGAATTTTAACATAAATAACTGGAATCACATTTTTGTGCGAACACAGAAGTTGACAGAGGTAGATATAAAGCAAAATGTACTATGCAGATAAGTAATTATGCACTATTCACTGAATTCTACATGTAAACACACAGAAGGATATAGGAAAAACTATAAAAGTATAAGTATAGTAAGCAATGATGTTTGGAAAATACTGGATTTTTTAAACTCTTTGCCTGAATAAAAATAACAATAGAGAACAGAATAAATCTGCTGTTTATTTCATTACAGCTGTTAATACTTTGTGTACCATTTTGGAATCCACTAGAAAAAAAAGCTATATAGGGATAACTTTAAAAAAAAATATTTACTATAGATTACATTTCATTTTCAGTGAACTGCAGAGCTGAACTTGATTGTGAGAAAGCTTTGTAATGCTGCTTAAGGGCAATCGTCTGGGATGTGAGGATTCCACACTGGTATACTGTGGTACTTTTCAAATTTTACAGGAAGGATTTTGTTTTTCTTTGGCATGGTTATCAGCACAGTATTCTTCATCCCTTGCAGATAATGGAGAATTACTTTTACAGTGACTAACGTAAATAGGCCTTGAGAAGAAGTCTTTGTTTAAGAAACATTAGCATTTCATGGTTACATTTACGTGTCAGAATTTTAATTTCAGATTATAAACAAGCAGGAAAATTGTTTCTGAAGTAGCGACTTCCTGTATCTGTGAGCACCTTGATTACTGGAATTCCATGATTGCATGAGTAGTATTACCAAAAATACAACATGTATAAACTCTGTGAATCCTGTTTAGGCTTTAGTTTATCCATGTTACTACTCTACTCTACCATTTTGCTCCAAATTGCATAATAGTATCCTAGTCCACCCTCCTAGTAATGTTCAAGAAACACATTGCTAGATTTACAAGAACCCCAAAAGACTGTCTAGTATAGACAATAGCCTATGTAATAAAGGAACCTACTACTGTAGCTAAGGTGTTGTATGAAAGTGAGATTCTGGATCAATAGCCAAAATTTTTTCTTTACTTAGAAAAATGATGCTTAAGCTCATACATGGCTGCTTAAGCAACTCAGAAGTATGCAGCTGTCTTTTAACCTACCGGTCATGAGAAGTTCTTAAGCCTCACCCCTTTCCCTGCTCTAAAGCAAACATTTCCTAATGCTTCGAATCTTCAGTCACGTTCTTGTTGATGTGGCATTTTCTTGCACATCCACTGACAGCTGCAGGATAGTATTAATGCAGTTGTTTCCATTAATGGCTCAATAATACATAAATGATATATGAATGCTGTCCTCACATGAAGTACTACCTTAGATAATGACTGACTGTTTATAGAATTAACTAATTGCACATTATTAGTTCAGAGAGAGCTAATAAGGAATGGTGCAATCACTTTGAATGTTCTGCATTCCACCACATTAAACATTTGGTTTGTTTCATGTCATGTAACCCTAATTTTGAAATAAACCATAGACTAGACTCCAGCTGTCCTAAAATCTCTACAATAGCTTTCTTTTGTATGTTTTACACCTTACTGGAGTTATTATCTTGCATGCACCAACATTTGGACTCGATGGTACCACGCTTCTAAGGAACCAAAACTGTTGGTGTTGACTGAAGGAAAGCACAGGTGCTGCTCTGTGTAAAATTCCTTCATGTATGCTATGCAAGAGTGCCAGCACAACTAGCATAACTCAAGGTGTCTGGTTTTGACTTTAATTTTTATCTCTTAAATTGACCATCATGGCAAATGCTCATCTTCCATTCCTAATTAGTGTTTTCATGCACAAAATTTACGTGAATTCCCCCAAACCAGTTGCTGTTAAAAAACCTAGCCTTAATGAGGAAAAAAACAAGTAAACAAACAGAAAACTATGTGCTGATGCCATAGGATAAACACAGAAAGAATAAACACCTCTGTGTTATTGTTCAGTGTAAAGTCTTGTAATAGAAGCACTTGCTGTGGGCTTAGTTTGGTTATGGGGAAGTCATTGTCCTCCTGTGATTTCTGATGTGAGAAGAATTAAGTCAATGCTAAGAGCTTGGGGAATTGCTGTTTTGTTAATAGATATGTTTAGCCACTTTGATTTCCATTTATGGCTTTGTGGGATTCTGTCTCATAATGAAAGTTGTGTTTGGTTTTCACCCATTATCCAAGACAGAAAATCTTCAAATTTTCCATGTAAACATAGATGAAAATAATAAAAGGCTAAAAATAAAGGGGATAGGCAATTAACACTATAAGACAGAAAGTGGGAAGATATTTTAGTCAGGAATAGAGAGAACAGATGTGAATTATTTACTCTTAAAAAGCAACTTGATTTTCTGTAATTATACGTTAATCTTTTTCTTATGATGTGATGATTAGATCTTTGGTTAGTGTAAGTTAAGAGCAGTTTATTGACTTGATCATAACATGGGTGATATATAATAACAAGGAATCTGGCAAATAATATTCAACGTAATGACTCAAAGTTTTTTCAGCCTCCCAGATACAAAATAAAATGTTTGCTTTCCCATATGCCTTGCCCTTCTGAGCTAATTAACCAAATATGTTGTGGTCACTTTGTGAACCAGCAGTAATATCTTCTTATATAATTAGTCAAATAAGTGCAACTTTCTTCAGGTGAAACCAGTAAAAATGAAGATTCTGTAAACTAACAAACTCAGCTTCTTATAGCTGCGAAGAGTGAGCAATACAATAACCTCAATTTTGCCATCTCACCAATTCAAATGTAGAGCAGACTTATTCTGTGAAAGTTGGTAAAATCTTTGTAAGATGTCATTCCATGGTTTGATCCTGACCATCATAAGTTCTGAGATGTTTTTAGCCTTTTTATCTAGATATTTGACTAGTAAAGCTAACAAAAGCATCTTCAATAGACTTTCATTTTCGTAAAATATTCTCCTTTTGTCAAAACTGAGTATTCTGCAAAGACAAATGTTTTCATTAATAATTTGGTTTAGAAGATACTTAGTCTGGGAAGTACAAAACTTTCCCTGGAGATCTATGATCTAGCATGTAGAAAAGTGATCTGGAACATGAGACTCAAGCATCTGCCAACACTGGAATAAGAATGGAAGGATCTCTCCTGATGAAACAAACCAGAAAACCTGTCTGCATCTTACTTATTTGTGTACACAGGACCCCTTCCCAATTTGAAAACTCATGTTTTTATTTTGAAATTGTGCACTCCTGCCTGCTGCTGTCTAAATACAGCACAGGACTGGAAGAGCATTCCAGAGTCGGTGAGTGCAGTCTTGATGATTTCACTCAACAATCATGAAAAAAATGAAAATGAATGGTTCCTAAATGGATCAAATGCACCCCCCTCCAATGATTATAAATCTTCATGAATTAGTAGGCTAAATTTTTTCATGGCAACTTAGCCCTATTTCCTCTTGTTATAGCTATAACCCGTACTTTATATCTAAACAGCTCTTTTATTTTTTCCCAACATTTAATACCTTTGATAAACTTCTAGAGGGCAATTAAAGCCTTTCTAGTCTTTATTTCATCAGATGGAACAAGCAAAATTTTGTTTCACCCTATAAAATCCTGGACAATTTTCCTATAATCTAAAAATCTTTGTCTCTCCTTATTTGAATTTATCTTTCTTGAACAAGAACAATCCACGCTCAACTTGTTCAATAGTAGGGGGAAATTTCCAGCTCTGCATCAACTGGTGTTGATGGTTCATACTCCTATTGTGATTGCCTATTGCATACAGGTTTTAATCCTCCTCTGGTTTTAACTAATGAGATTGTTCTTCTTGTTATTCCTGAAGTGCACAGGTTTACATTTTCTTATATTTAGCTTAGTCATATTTCTATTGTACCTATTGTTGAGATATCAAATTTGATAGGTCACTTCGCTGCATGTTTTCTGGCAATGTGCCTAGTTTTAACTCAGAGTTCCACAGTTTACTTAGTGCTTAGTACCATTATAAAAATGTGCTTCATAACTAACCATTTAGGGAGTCCTGTTTCCTCCTTCAACAGTACTGTTAATTACCTCCCATTTAGCCAAACTTCACCCCTCCCAACCACTTTTGCATATGAAATCCAGGACAAATAGCAGTATACTATAGGATGCAACATTAAATGCTTTAGTATAATATAGAAAAAGTAGATCTATTTAATTTCCTTTATTTTGAATACTATTTGTCTTACGAAAGATCATAGAATCATAGAATGGTTAGGGTTGGAAGGGACCTTCAAAGGTCATCTAGTCCAACCCCCCTGCAAGGAGCAGGGACATCCCCGACTAGATCAGGTTGCTCAGAG
>JAAGAY010143377.1:0-61875 GCA_011801015.1 Ardeotis arabs
GCGGAGCCCCCCCCTCAGGCCCGGACACCCCCCGCCCCCGGCCGCGCAGGCTGACGACAGCGGAAGGCAGGCGGGGGGGGCCGGGCCGGGCCGAGGGCGTTGCGGCCGGTAGCTGGGCAGAGGCGGTGCCGCTCCGCCCGCGGCGGCGGCGCCCCCCGCGCTGCCCTGCCCTGCCCCGGCCCGGCCCAGCCCTACCCTGCCCGCTCCCGCATGAAGGAGGCAGCGAGGGAGGCAGGAAGGCCAGGCCGCGCCGCGCCGCCGGCATGTCCGCACCCTGCTGCGCCGGCCAGGTAGGGGCTGGCGGAGCGGGGCGGGGGGCGCGGGGAGGCCGGCAGGTGCGCGCGGCGGGCGGCGCGGGCCCCGCCAGCCACCGGGCCGGGCCCGGGGGGGATCGCCCGGCGGGGTCGGGTGGGCCACGGCCCCCGCGCTGGGGACGGGACAGGGAGAGGTGGCGGGGGCCGCATCCCGCCGCTGCCCCGCGGCCGCAGCGTCGGTCAGCCCCGGCCGGCCCGGGGCGATGGAGGCGTTAAAATAACAGCGGCGCCCGGCGGAGGGGGAGCCGAGCGGCGCGGCGGTGCCTGTCCGTAAAGGCTGGGCCCTTTTCCGTGGCGCGTCTGCGGAGCTTCCCGGAGGAATTCCCCGCCTGCTTCGGGAGGACAGGCGGCTGGAGGCTGCCTACTCCCCGGGGCGCGCCGGGGCACGGCGGGTGGGCTCTGCTGGAGGCTGTGGGGGGCCCGGGCGGGGAGGGGGGGTGGAGGGGAGCCTTCCCGAAACCCGCACTGCAAGGGGCGAACCCCGGGGGGGTGAGACATCGCTCAGAGCCGGGAGCTTGGGCGGTTGGCGAGCTGCGGGTGGGGGGCGGTGAGACCCCGCCGCTGTAAGGAGACCGGTGTCCTGGCCCCGCTCTGTGCTGCTGGCTGCCCGGCGCTGCTGGGAGCCTGGCGCTGACTCCTGCGGAAAAACTGAGCACTCCTCCGGGTGCTGGCGGAGGAAGCCAGAGGCGAGAGCCAGCGGTGGCGGGGGGCGATGCGGGACCTGCGCCCCTCAGCATCCGTGGGGTGAGGAATCGGCGCACCGCATCTGACCGGGCTGCACCGGTTTTCTCGACTGAATCCCTTCTGATGGACGAAGCACCGTGGGCTTGGAGGAGAAGGGTGGTCGCCAAGCCTTGTCCTCTCCTTGGCTGCGCTCAAGGGAAGGACTCCTGTCCCTACCCGTTGTCTCTCTAGCCTGGTGTTAGACCGCATCTCCCCCAGCCACTTTGTTTTGTGGTTGTTTCCCAAATCTCCACTTCTGCAGTAGAAACCCATTACTTCTTGTCCTGACTGCAAGAGTCTACCCAGTGAGTTTATTCCTGTTGTTTTATGTGTTTAAACACCTTACGGTCCTAGTTCTATTAATATTTCTTCATTGGTCACTTTGCCTACCCTCAGCATCTGTTTATTCTCTTGTTTTTGTGCGAACCA
The DNA here is from genome assembly GCA_011801015.1 of Ardeotis arabs. Taxonomy (NCBI): domain Eukaryota; kingdom Metazoa; phylum Chordata; class Aves; order Otidiformes; family Otididae; genus Ardeotis; species Ardeotis arabs. The sequence continues at coordinate 1,467 of JAAGAY010143377.1, forward strand.
CCTGGAAAAAGATCTCAGGTCTTTCCTGAAGGTTGCAATCCCAGGCTAGATTTGGTCTTCTAGCTGTGGTTCTGTCCGTCCTCAGTGGGCTGGGAGAATTACTGAGCATGCCTCCACACGCCCGTCCTCGGTGAGCTCCCCTGTGCCTCACCAGACAGCCCTGGGTGGTCGTGGGGAACAGCAATAACTGGGTTTGCTAATATTCCTCTAAAAGCAGGGTGCCCCCCTGAGTGCTGGTTCACATGCATTTTGACAAGCGTGTGACACAAGTTTTGGAGCAGCTCTACAAAGTGCTGTTAGTAGGTGCTGTTACTGCAGTGGCTCATGGCTCTTTGCATTTTCATTGCTTTTTTTGGTGTAGCTCCTGGAGAAGTAACTTAATACCAAGAGGATGAAACCATTGTGAGGCTCGTGGTGAATGGCATGGCTTTAGTGTGACCACGCTTTGAGACATTCTTAAAGCCACTGTTCCTAACCGGTCTAGTAATATCCGATAATAATGTGTTTTATTGACGCCGATGTGCGTCACTTTGGAGTCTGTAAATAAACAGAACTCCTTAGTGATGTTGGAGCCGAAGCAAAAGTCCTAAAGTGGATGCAGTCGTAGCGCCAAAATTATGCAATACCCTGGAGAGATGAATTCTGCTGGCTTAAGCAGTATTTTTAATGTAAGAATTATCTTTGCTAAGCACGGCATATTGCTGGAGTTATACCAGCGATCTTAGTGTGGATAACCTTTTTATAGGCTAAGATGATAAATAGCGTAAACCATGTTTCAATAGCATGCAGTGTAACTTTTTTAAAAGGAAAAATAGTCTTTATGTTCATGACTTGATTTATTCCAACCTTGGTGAGAGGACGTTTGTTTAGCATGATTAATACACATGAAAAACAAAAGGGATAGAAGTTCTTTCTCTCTCAACACAACTTCCTCAGGCATTTTATGGGTATTGTTAATCAAGCTGGAAAATCGAGAAGGAATTTGGCCTCTCCTTAAATGTTCTCCCAAAGATGAAGTTAACCCTGTCTCCGGAAACAGAGATAATGTGCTTGAGGGAAGATGGAACTTTATACAAGTCCTGAAAAGCAACACTCATGCTGGGTCTCTCCTTTTTCCCTGAAGTATACTAGTTTAATGGGTTTGATATCCCATGGGGTAGGGGGTTTTTGTATGAAGTACTTTTGCCCTGTATAGATCTTGTGTCTGCCTCTGTTTCCGTGGATCTGCTTTCCTACAACTGACTGAGAACTTTGGTATTGTCCTTCTCAGCTGTTAAAGTGCAATGTCTGTAACAAAAAAAGTGTAACAGACAGACACCCACACATGGGTGTCTGTTAGCTGATATCAAAGTTTTGTTGTGAGTTAACATCAGTTGACTATCCATTTTTCCTCCATTTGTTGTGCCAGCAAATTTTCCTCATGTGAAGTAGACGATGAGTGATCAGTACTTTTGCGTCAAACCGTGCTAAACATCTAGTTGACAGTGGCTGTTGGAACAAATGCATTCAGATTTCAGAGCCCAGATTCCTATTGTTAAAGAATACAATGGCAAGCTGCCAAACTTTGTGTACTTTGGTTATGCTGATTTTGCACTCAAAAAATATTTAAAATAATCTTAATTAACATTACTGTGTGACTTGTAGCCTTGCCAAATAGACCCTAAGAACTTGCTTTCAAGGAACTTGGCCATTTATAAACTTTAAGTTCTGCAGTTGGTTTTTATCAGGCAACGTGCAACCTTGTTTTGAAGAGAATTGTGATTCTTAGGTTTCTGAGCTGTAGTAAGCTTGCTAAATGTTTCTTCTTTTGCTAGTGTTTGGTTGGCAGACCTGTTTTGAGAATACAGTTTGGCTTGGGCCTCCACAATGCTTTTGATTACATAAAAACATCTGCTTAAATTGACAGGAAACAGGATTTTACATTTGGCTTTTCTTCAGTAGTTATTCTCAAGAGAATAAAGTTGAGATCATGGTTTAAGAAAAGCAGCTGTTGTGGAAAATCCTTATTACAATGAATGTGTTTTTTCCAGAGTTAAATAAATGTAATTTAGATAGTTAACATTAATTTTTGGGGGGCAGTATGTTGTAGCTGGGTTGTTCCAGAAGATGGATTTTTCACTTAGAACTGGTAGTTATTAAAGCTCGTAAAGCTATTTTTGTAGGTCTGTTAAATCTTAAGTGCTTTCTTTAGTACTGTTCTGCAGTTAGAAAACAGATCATGCAGTAAGATGTGCTGCAAGTTAGAGTATCAGATTTTTGTTTTATACCCAGACCTGTAATTCTGAGGGGTTTAAAACAAACAGTTTTATTTATAAGATTGGCCTCACCCAATCTCATGACTCCTGGGGCTTATGGCTTTTGGGGCAAGGGAAGGCCTACCCCTCTGACACTACCTGTTTGCATCTGCAGGTTGAGAAGGGGGCTTGCAGTCCGGTCCTCGTGGTCTCCTCTTTTCCTTACGTGGTGAAAAGGGTGGCTCTGTTGTCCCCATCCAAGTTTGTGTCCTCTGAGGATGCCAGGGCACTGCTGGAGCGTGTGCGTGGTGTGATGCACGGCAGCGCTATGGGATGGTGCCGGCAGCGTTCCGGGCTCTGCTCCACGTGGTGCTCCCCAAAACACGTCTCTCTTTCAGCAAACAGTCTTCCTGAGTGAGAGGGGTTCGGCTTACTGTGTTTAACCTGAGCCGCTCGGTTACAAAAAGACAAATTTAGCTGTGGGTCTCACCCTCTCCCACAGCGCCTTTCCACACCCCCACCACCACTGTTGGTCGTTACTGAAGATGAAAGTAGCTGTCTGAGGTCAGATGTGGGGTGCTGTAGTGTACTCCACTTAAATACAGTCAGGAAAAACAGACTGAGGATGGACTTTTTTCCCTGTTTGCAGAAACATGGTTTTTTTTGTTTTAAACAAATGTTGCCTGAACAACTGAATTAGCAAAGCCTGGTTTTCTGCAGCTTTGTCCATTGAGGTTGGTATCTTTCTAATAAATACTGAACTTGTGTTGCAGCCCTTTCCTTGCTCAGGGTTGTGAGATCATTTTTCTCTGCTAAACCTTTTGCCTGTTTTCAAGGAAACTGTAAGAATGTAATATCTTTGAGGCCTCCCTCTGCTTGCCATAGCTGGATAATATTTGCTGTTGGATTCAAAAGTGATTAGAAAGGGAGGGGAAAGCAACCAAAAAACAAAGAGATCCTGTGAGTGTTGTATCATTTGACACTTGCATCGCTAGGTTGGAATACTTTCCCTAGCAGTAGATAAGAGGCAGAAGATACTCTTTCTCATTCCAGGCAGAAGATAGTCTTTCTCATTCCTGTTGAATTTCCCATTGCTGCCTGTTTTTTTCAGCCTTTTTGTCTTGCATCCTGCAAGTTGATTGCATTGTGTGTTTAAAGAAACAGCTTACATACCCATGGCTCTGTAGCTGTGGAGTGAAGGGAGTTTGAGAGCACGGCCTTCTCTTTTAAGGGCAAGGGGATACTTTTCTGTGGAAGGATATAAATCCTACTGCTGCTTTTAGTTTTTGCAAATATAGGTATTCCAGCGTGTTTTTTCCATTACTGAGACTTCTGTTAAAATGGATGCAAGACATACTTATTCCAGGGGAGCAACTGAATGAGAGCCTGAGCTACGACGACAGTATAAGCCGAAGGTCTTGTCTGGAGCTGATGACAGCTGTCATCCCAAACACCTGCTGAGGCTGGATGGTGTTCTCAGCTTAGCCGTGTGAAGGCCCTTGGTTGCTTCCAAGGTCCTTCTCATACCCAAGTTAATGGCACTTCCATTTCCTTCTCAGCTCTGCAGGGCTCTAATATGTTTTGACATGTTAAATGCCTGGCCTCCTAGATTTTTAGGCTGTGATTGACCATTCTGCCGACTGAATTTGACCTACTGCATTGTTCAGGTCACCCAAGAGAGAGGCTTCAACATCAGCATGTGCTACAGCGTGCGGCAGTGTGGGACCGGGCCAGCCAGAGCTGTGGGGACTGTTGCATTTACCCAAGGCAGCAGCTGTGGGAGGGTGGCTCCATGTTTGTTTTGAAGGGAGTCCTGACACACCTAGCAATCTCATAGTCTCTTTAATTAGTGATAACTGTGCTGGGACTGATGTTTGCAGTTTAGCGATTGGAACTTCCAGCAATTAGAGATGGCAGATGCTCAAGTTTTTAAACATACAAATGTTCAGAGTCTGAAAATTGAAAGTTTTATACATCTTTCTGTCCAGTAGGGCTGATCCAAAATATGTCAACCCATCATCTCTCGCACTGAGTTTTAACAGGAACAATTCTTAACATATTTTGAAGAGACCTAACTTGTATGCTTTTTCTTTGACTTTTTATATTACAGTCACTGGCAAAACAGTGGTTCAGGAATACTACTGAAGGTACTTCTTATGTAGTAATTGTAATTTAAACTGCTCATCAAGAAGTAAGGAATGGAAAGACATGGGCAGGCTCTATTTTGGCAGGAACCTGACAATGTGGAAATGTCTTTGAAGTTGGTGGTTGTGTCACTGATCTGAACTGGAACATCTTTAGCAATGCTTTGAGCAATTAGATTAAAAAAAAAAAAGTAGCGGGAAATAGTTAATGTTTTGTACAAATTTATTGGCTTTTGTCACTTTGTACAAAGTGTTCATATCTTTTTTCCCCTGCCTTAAAATCTACTTGTAGCCAGTATCAAAAGTACCTTTTAAAGACACAACATCTTTGTGGAACAGGTCAGAGCTGTCAGTTTATTCAAAAGTGAAGCAGCTGTTCCAGCTATGTGATTCTAAGTCAACGCATACAGAGATTTCACTGTAACTGCTTCTTCACTCCTGTGGTGTATGGACTTCGGCAGTTAGTGCCCTGCACTGTGTTGTTGGTTCTCCCTGGTGATGCACCGCATTGCATCCGTGTGCCAGTCTGCCTCTAGAGTCCTGGTCTCCAGCATCAGAGCTGACCAGAGGAGGAGCTGCAGCATGAGCTGGAACAACCTGCAGATGAGAAAACTATGAAAGTTATAGAAAAGGACAGTTGAACCTGTGACCCAGTGGAGGTTGCTCTGAGTGGAGATCATCAAGGGGTCAATACAAAGAAGCTTTGGAATCTGCAAAGAAGCTGAGGAAAACGGTGGCCTGTTTTCATCAGTGACCTGAGGGTACCTTTAAAATTGCTCCTGAAAGCACACAAGGACTGTTGGAGCAGAGAGTACTATTGAAGGTGGTGTAACCCAGATGGCGTGACCCTATTGCAAATAAAATATGCTTTTCAGGTACAGCGAGCCGGCTGGTCGTACGCACGAGGTGCATGGGGTGCTGCGGGGCAGAGTCTCACCCGCTCTTCGGCTGTGCACGGCGGAGAGGAGCAAGGTGACTTGCTGGGCTGATGATGCTGCCGCCGTGATTTTGTGGGAGGGAGTGGGGAAAGTTGAGAGTATGCAGGAAAAAAGCCCAAACAATTTAGGTTGCTGGGAGGAGAAATCATAAAGCTGTCAAATGAGACTGAGGGTAAGCAGCTTGGGTTCCTTCTTTGATGAGCAGGGACAAAAGACCAGGTAATTAAAAGTATCTCTCAGCTAGTGAAGAAAGCCTCACCAAGAACCAGTGCCTGGGAACTGTAGCAGGCAAATTAGAAGTGGAGAGGGTTTTTGCTGTTTTTAATGATAGAAGTAAGTAACCAGAGAGAGAGATAGCCCACCTCATACTGCTGTCAGCTCCAGATGGTCTGGCTGATGGAAAATAGCTATACTACTCGGGAGCTGGATGGTGTGGTACGCTGCAAGGCTCAGGTCAGACTAAACAATTGTCTTGATTTTTCCAAAATCATCAGGAGAAGAGCAGCTGAGCAGTCTTTAATTCAGACATTTTTGTGGCGACGTTATTTTCTAATGCTGAGCTGAGTCACACTCTAGTAACCTTTGAGCAGGGAGACAGAAGCTAATCGTGCTCAGTTTAGCTTGGCTTCAGCTCGGTCGGTGCCCAGCAGCAGCTCCTCCATGTTGTAGCTCTCCTGGTAAGCTGCCCTAGAGCTGCCTGCTCACCTGGCTCTTCAGCTGCCTGGTGCTGTGTGGCCGCTCTGCGGGCAGAAGCCCTTCCCTTTGGAAACTCAGCTAGAGACCGGGAAGCCTCGCCGGACAGCAGTGTTCAGGTGGTGCCTAGGCTGACGTATGTGACTTTCCCCTGAAGTCGGTTTTAATTTTGCACGGTTTGCCGTGTGAGGTGTCCTGCCAAAAATAGGTCATCAGTTGATTAATGGGTATGCTGGTCACAAAACCTTTCGGCTTAAGCCACATGGTGAGTCTGGATATTAAAGGTGGTGGTGAAAAGCCACTTAAGTCAGACAAAGGACAAAATAAAGCCTCTTTGGTGAATTTAGTTGCTTCACAGGGGCAAACCACTGTGTAGTCACGAGACTGGTTGAAGAAACCTGTGCAAAATGTGTATGTGTAACAGTGGGAGTTTTCAGTAACAGTCTGAGCCCCGCTCCTAACACTTAGGACACCTGGCATTGGGTGTCTTCTTTTCATGAACCGCTGCACTAACAAAATGGCTGGCCTCCTACATGCTCTCTCCTGAAACAGAAAGTCAAAGGGCAGGTGTGTAGCCACTTCAGGACATTGTCTGTGCAGGGCCGGCTGCTTTTCTCTTCCAGCCTCCTTGGATACTGCATGTAGCTGTGAGGGTCGGTGTTTGGGTGTTTTTGATAAGCATTGCTGTTAACAGCACAGTGATTGCGTTATCTGCAAATCTTACGGCTCAGATAATGCTGGTAGTCAACTAATCAAGCAGTGCATGAAAAACTAAGCTGCTGTAGGCCCTGTGTGAAAAGAAGCTTCAGCAAGGCACATTCCTGTGCTCTGCAGACGGGCTGGAAGGCGTGCGGTCTCCCCGGTCATGCTGGCAGGGCCCTCAGTTAGCAGGGAAGAGATGAAACTCTGCTAAGTCTTCGTCTTATTTAAATATGCCCTTTTTTTTTTTTTTAATGTGCTCTTCTTCCCTTTGATTTTTACCATTTCTACTGAAGTCTACCAAAAGGAAGAGTGCTTTGTTGTGATAAGCTTAATAATTCCCTATGGTTTGTGTATTTTAAAAATACCGTAGGCTATTTTGGGCAGTAATCCTGAAACTCCTCACTCTGTTTTAATGGCTACGCCAAATATTTTCTACAACCTTTGAGATTTTTTTGGAAACATCTCTGGAAAATACCTTCTAAAAATGCCACTGTCTCTGCAAAAGTAGTAGGCAGGACATATTCACTTTACTTCTGAAGTCTTATATATGAACAGTTACATGTGTGCTTTATATTACCATCATCTCTTATTCCACTGATTTACTAGACTGGGCTACAGCTTGCAAAAATCAAGACTTGAGTGTTTGGCGGATGTTAAGTGTATGTTGGTGGAGTATTCATTGTCGGGAGCCATAGCTCATGCGCAAGCTGGTAAACCTGCTTTTACCCTGTCTAACTCTTCTTGACCATAGATGCTCTCCAGGCTGGCGTAAGATGGACGTATGTCCACATATGTTCAGGTCTGCCTGTACTTGGAAAAGTGGTTTGCACAGACTAGGGCTGTTATCTAGTCTGCTCGCTTCCGCTCCTCGCTGTGTGGATGTAAAAATTACTCTTCCTCTGCATTGACAGAAACCTACTGCACTCAAATCAAATGAGTTGGTAGGAAAACACCGCAGAAACGTCTGTTCAGAGAAGGGTCCAAGCCTGCAGGACTGCTGCAAGGCATCCACCTCTGCTCTCCCCTCCTGCCCGCGCACTGTTCCCTCACTTGAAATGGTAAAACTGTTTCTGTCATTGCATAATAAATCAGCAGCTGAGAAGGACTCATATGTCATTTATCTTCTTTTTTTTTTTTTTTTTAAGCCGGTAAGTTGCTTTTTTTGGTCACCCGCATCAGCAGAAATAGCTGTCAGGGCTAGTGCGTGCTGATGCCAGGGCAGGAGTGAGCGAGTGGCTGGTGGAAGAGAAAGGCCGAGGGGAGCCAGTGGCTGTTCAGCCAACCTGGCTACCAGAAGAAATGGCTGTGAAACTGCACTTGGAAAATTTTTAGCAGAAAAATTTCCCACACAGCTTTCTACAGCTGCTGTTGTGCAGCCAGTCAAGTCAGCTGTCATCTAGGCAGTTCAAATCACGGCACGGTCTGTTTTCAAGCACGCTCGGTTTTCAAGTTTCGGGATCTCCGGCTAGCTGGCACTGCTCCCTCCCTGAGCTCCCTAAGAGTAGCACCAAGCGAAGCTGGCAGCCGGTTTACGTGATGGAGGCCTGGCGTTACGGTGAGTTAGCACGAGGAGGCTGGCTGATTGTAAGCATTTGTGGAGAGCATAAATATTTGCGTGGTGCTTGTAATCATTGTCAGACTGTGGTGTTTACGTGGTGAGATGTCAAGCTAGAGAGGGAGCTGGGGTGGCTGTGTTTGCTGCCTGGCTTGTGGGAGCCTTGGACAAGAAAGACTTGAAGCCATAACAGCGTGACAGAGCAGCCTGGCTTTTGGATACCGTTGCGCTGGGCTCCTGGGGACCCAGGCTTGGGAAGGATCACAGGACGTTGAAGGAGCTCTCTAGCTACAGACCAGGATTTTCAAGGCCTACCTGCTGCCAGCAATCACAGACCTTGGGTTGTCTGTCCTCAAAACCACACAGTGCCTTCCTTTTGCAAAACTTGTCCTTTGGAGGAGCTTTTGTTTAATGATAAGCTAAATCTGTAAAAGATTTATGATATGGCTTTTTTTCACAGTCCAATTTTTTAACATAGGAACAATTTGTTACTGGCTTGCACTTCTGCACCAGTGGGTCCTGAGCACCAGGACAGACCCTCGCTGTGGTTGAAAGGCAGAGGAGAAGCGAGATGGGCCATGCCAGGGTAGAGCATGTGGCATCAGAGGGATGGCGTAGGTTAGCTGCACATTGACCACAACCTTTTTACAGAGAGTTTGTTGTGTATATGGGCTTTGAAATCTGCCACCCAAAGATAACATCTTTGAAACCTCTTGGGTCAGTAGGTTGTGGCCAGCATCTTACTCTTCAGGACAGAGACTGTTTTCATTTATTTTTGGATAACACCTATTTCATTGCGGCCTGCTCTGGAATGTAGTTAGTCATAACCAGGGTTTAAAAAAGAAAAACCAACAAAAAAACCCACCAAATTTGGGGCTATGGCTGAATAACCTAACCAACTTTCTATGGTTTCCACAGCTATTCAGAGTGCTTAAAGGAGTGCATCTGGAAAAAAAAATGGAGACACTGGTATTTTTCACAAATATTGCCAATTTATAGGGTGCATGTTCAGTATTAGAAACTATCATTAAAGTATTGCTAAGTAATGTGGAGCAATGCATAAATTAACTATATATTCTATTTAAGTATTTGTTGCTTTAAATAGCAGCTCTGGGGACCCAGGACTGGAATAGCAGACACGTTGCTGGATGTAGATGAGGTTTCACTGGCAGAGCTCTCCAGCTCTGGAAAATGTTGTTCCCTTTACAAATGCCAAAGCTGCGTACCTTTTTACTTAGTACTACAGTTTTTAACTTTATGGTGAGTATGGTCACCAGTTGAAGTTCATCGTGGATATTTTGGATCTGGCTGATACAGACTTGAAAAAGCCTTTAGTCTAAATCTTTTTTTTTTTTTTTCCATATTTCTGAAGTGGATGAGTTGTACTTTTTATTTTTGTTTTTGTTTTTATTTTGAAGTGTTATTATTCTCTTTGTTTGCTGAATCAGTAACTTGCCATAGCTTCCTTATTTCTTCGACTTGTGGTTGATGCTGTAAAAGTTAACTTAATTTCACTACATATAAAAAAATAAAATTGCCGTTCAGCCACCAGTGCCTTCTGTTTTGAAAGTATACTTGCATGATGTGCTTATGCACGTAGTATTTTTAATTTCCAGCTTTGGTGCCAACACGAGCCCATCCTGTTTGCTCCCCACAGTGGGAGCTTTGTGTGTTTTGGGGAGGATTTCTGTTTTGCAGCAGCAGCAGTTTTAGCAGCTGCATGCTTTGAGGCCCCCGTCTCCTCTGGCGTGAGATCCGGCGGTGGACTGACTGAAGGGCAGAGTGGGAGCTGGGTTGGACTGTCCCCATTTTATGTCTTCTGCAAACTAAAGAGCCATCACTGAGCGAGGCAAGGTCCCATCCACTACCCCCTTTCTGCGGGGCTGAGGGCAAGAAGCCAGAGCTTGGGTGTTTCAGCAGATAGTCACGGCAAGCAAACGATAAGTTCGAGTCTTTTCAGGACACTTCTTAGAAATGATTTGGGGCTCTTTGGTCAACCAGTCTGGTTGTGAGACTCTGTGGAGTTGTATCAGATATGCATGTCTGCAAACACACACGTGAAACCCCCGCCTCTGGGTCAGACAGCCATTGATACTGGAAGAGGAGGTGTCCTGGGAGGAAAATATTGCATGGTGGTTTGGCACCTGAAGGCATGTACAAGTGAGTGAAGTTTGCCTGGATGACTCAAATGTGGCACTTGTGCATTTTGAACCCCTTGGCAAGGGCTAGGAAAAGCCATCCATCTTGCACAACTGCTTGCTGGAAGGCAGGGGAGTCCTCTGAACACCCCCGCAGCCCCTCCGAGGGCTGAGGAAGCACTGGGAAAAAGCTGCCTCTGTGTGCTTGAGCCCCTGGCACTGGCAGCACACTGCCCCTGTGCTACACATGAGCCACAGGGAGCCCCTCGAAAATGGGAGTGCTTGGAAGTGAGGTTGCTCTGGGTTGGCAGCAGTGAGACCTGCAAGAGAGGTTCCCTGCTCCTGGCCGCCTGCTGACGTCCAGAAATTCCTCCTGTGGTCACGCCTGCTGGGTGAAGTGTGGGAGCCATATGAAGCTGCTGCCTATTGCAAGGAAGGGCCTGGCCAAGGACACTGCTGCCTTATGGATAAAAACAAGGCGTGTATTTGTATTTTTATATATGACTCTTCAAAAAGTAGAAGACAGGGAAGGTGAATCCAGCTGCATTGGGAATTAATGATACTGTTGACAGCAAGGAAATAATGAACATTGAGGTAGATCCCTTTCAGGATTTATTCAGTACCCTGTTGAAGAAGGCAATTATATGCTTTTTGCTGTGCTTCTTGTTTATCTTGTGGACCCGCAGATAGTTGCAGGTAGAAGAGAACTGAAACACAGCAACTAAAGTGTGATTTGGTATTATCTTCCTTGCAGCTGTGGATATTTTTCCTTGCCATCTTGCATGTGGAATCATCACTCTCACCTTTGCAAAGTGTGTCTAAATAACTGAAGTTTAATTTGTTCTCTGGCTTTCTTCAGTACAAGATGATGCCATTGTGTTTTGGGTCTTTCAAGCTCAGATATCTTTTGATTTGTTTGCATTAAGCCAAGTGTTTCCAGATTCTTTCTCTACCAAAATATTTAGAACTGTTAATGTAGTTTTTTGTTTGTTGGTTTCAGTTTGTTTGGGTTTTTTCTTTGTAGCTGATGTCTGTTTATGAAGCCTTCAGCACAACTGTCCCAAAGTGTGGCTTGAAACAGTTTTCCTTCTCCCCTTTAATTTGCTCAAATTCTGTAATAGCATAATATGTTCTGTAGCAAAAAAAAAAAAAAAAAAATTTTTTTTTGTCTGTGTGTATAGCAGAAAGGGCACCTTAAAAAGGACAGTATGGTTCTGGTGAATTGAAATGGATCTGTACAGTTTGTTTTGAAACAAAACTTCCAGCTTGTCTTAGAAACAAGACAGTTTTATCTGTATGTTAAAATCAAACTCTTTTGGAGTCTGTGCCCTTTGTTTTTTCACTCTGGAGTGGGGAGAGTGTGTTGCAGGAAACGGAGCCTTAGCACTGCAGTGCCTGTTCTGCTGGGTGGAACAAGTCAGGACCATGAGCTGCACAGAGATAGCAAAGAGCAGGATTAAGAAATCGGGAGCAGTTCATCCTCATCCTGTTCACTCTCATTCTTAGTGTGTGGGAAAGCTAGAATCTCTTGATAAACAACACAGTCTGCTTCCATTTAAATGCTGCTCAGCTGGAAGGAGAGGACTTAAGAAATTCTGGAGTTTTACAGGAAGTCTCCCAGCTTCCCTGTCTGATTTTTGCAACAGAAACCTAGAGGTGGTGATGGAATGACTTGGTTTTTTGTCTTACTTTCTAGTTGGCCTGCTGCTGTGGTGCTGCCGCCTGTTCCTTGTGCTGCAAATGCTGCCCGAAGATAAAACAGTCAACTAGCACCCGCTTCATGTATGCGCTGTACTTCATCCTGGTGACTGTCATCTGTTGTGTCATGATGTCCACAACAGTAGCTAACGAAATGAAGACGCACGTAAGTAAGAGAGATGAACCCACTGCTGCCCCTGGAAGGAAATGTGGCTCCTTCCACAGCTCTTCATGTATAGGGCCGCTCCCTCAGAAGAGGCGGTCGATTCCGTCCACCCATCCACTTCCAAACCCAGACAGGATGATTTTCCCTGCTCAGCCTCTTCCTGTCGACTGCTCACCCGTCGAGTGTGTTTCACAACAGGAAGAGTCAAGAATCATAGGACTAGCATCCTTCCTCCTTTTTCATCGTGCGAAAACCCACTGCAGTGAACCCATCCCAGGTTCACTGCGTGGGCAATGTCAGTACAGGCTGTTAGGGAACACGTTGTAGTAGAAGAAATTGGTTCAGCCAAACATTGAGTTCATCTCTGGCAACTTGTTTAGTAGCAGAAGCAGCAAATTAGAAAATATCTCTTGAAGTGTTGCACTTATAATTTTAGTTCTGTGTTCTTGGTGCTGTGTGACAGACTGCTGCAATGCACAATGCTGCAAATCCTTTACAAGGGGTTTTCTTCAGCGTGCGTTGGTCATCCTGTTCACGTGGCCTCTAACCACAGCAGATACTGTTCATCGTTAATTGTCTTTTTAATTAAAAAGCTTCAAAAGCATGAAAGGAGCTGTGGCTAAAACTGAATTTTAAAACTCAAGTTTCTTTCAGAGTCTTAATATAACTTCCCTGAGCTAAATGCTCACCAGCCTGCTTGCAGTCACACACTAGACCAGTTGTGCCACATCTTTGGTTTGGTTTCTTAAGCCACCCAAGTTGCTCTTAGTAGTAGCACAAATCCTTTCTCTCGCCCTCTACGAACTACAAGAAGAGAAGTCTGTTTTTAACAGAGGGAACAATGGCTGGATTGCTTAATTCTGAAAAATTAAGTTTCTGCACGAAACTTGGTGTCAGGCCTGCTTTGAGGTTCTGAGTGTACTTGCCCTGGAGGTTCACAAGGCTTCTCTCCCTGCGAGCATCTAATTGTTTTGTGTTACCCACCCAAGAAGCAGTGCCATTCGGTGCACAGTTAACGCTGTTTCCTCCTTGAACCAGTTGCTGGTCAAGTTGATGCCCTGCTTACCTTCTGTGCTTGACTTTCAGTTGTCTGTGAAACACTTCTCAGCAGCCCAGATCCAGAAGCTGATGGTAACACCCTGTCCCTGCCACACAGGTGAACCAGTGGGCTTGTGATGGGGTTAGTTTGAGGGCTTCTGTGCTCTGCTACCAGTGACCTTTCTTTCTTCCCATTGTACCCTCTTTGTATGTTCTGTCCTATTTTCTTTCATTTGATAGCATTTCGCTTGAGTTATCCTAGTGCTGCCTTCTTACCCCTGGCCACTAGAAGTTGCTCACAACAACAGAGCACCCAGTACAGACATGATGCTTGCCTGAGAGCTGCGACTTAAAAACTGTTCAACATGTGCGTGCTGAAATTGCTTGCCAGGAATTACTTTGACTTACTAGGTGCTTAGCTTGGCAATAAAACGAACTGAAGGAACTGCACTGTGTGGGAGACAAATTATGTGCTCACATCCAAATTTCATAAAGTCGTTTTCCATTAGTAGTGTGGTTTTAAGGCAGCTTCTATCCCTAACACAAAAACCTCGCTCTTTATCCAGCAGAAAAGTGATTCAAGAAGCCTTCAACAACATGCTTTTCAGTATTGCCAAATTTCTTTTCCAATTCATAGTCCTGAAAGCTCAGTGTGGGAAGAAATGGCACAAAGAGTAGCTGTTACCATGAAGTGGAAAGATAATCACCCTCTTAATTTAGTCACATTTAATGTCTTTGAACGGGAGATGGACCATCTGAAAGTAGGCTTTCTTTATCTGTTCTCTGATTTAATAATTATGTTTGGGGCTGTTAAAAGTTCAAAGACTCCTGAAGCTAATTTAGCCCAGTAGTAGTAGAGTGCACCTTCAAAATATTTATTCAGACTAACCAATGTCAGCTTCCCAATGATGAATTGTGTTTTGAAAGTGCTGGGCACTTACGGATTCCTTTGCTTTTGGCTAGATCGTGGAGCACTCCTAGCTCCTGAAGCCAGACTGTAAGTGAATACTTTGCATGATGCTTCAAGGACCTCACCCTCTCCTTCTTGAGAGGAGACAGAATTTTAATTAATTTTAATTATAATTTTTTACTTTTTATGTGAAAATAAATTAATTAATTAAATTAACATTTAAAATTTTAGTGCAGTCCTTTATGGAGCCATAATCTTGGCAGGGATCTGTGTGTCTGCTTTACCATTTTAGAGATCAAATACTTATGCCGATGTTATGTGAAAGGAATCTCTGCCATGTCAGTGAGGGTTTTTTTTTTTTTTGTTGATTTGGTATAAATTCCCAAGTCTAAAACAGTTCTAGAAGTATCTATTGTAGCACTTGGTCCTTTGGCATTATTTTGAAAGGAAGGAACGGCACAAGTACATCTCTTATGGACATCTTAAACAGAGACTTCAAAAAAATATTTGTGTTTGTTTTGCAGTATTTATCTACCCCCATGGCCATGCATTCTGTCTATTAAAACACATTTAAAACAGTTCTGCAGTTCCTGAGGTGCTATGCTCTGCAGGTGCCAGCCCAGAGCTGAAGACTTGCTTTGCGCCCTGCAACACGGCAGGAAAAATGAGGCACTGTCCCAGAGCTCAACTTACACATCTCCACCAAAGCTGCAAGGTAGACGAAACCAGGTGTCAGTGGTAGGACACAGTACCTGTGGAATATTTGGTTATCATTTCAAAAACCTTGGTGCCTAATCTAAACAGCAGTATTTTGAGGACATCCTATTTTTGGTGAGCCTTAAGAACTGAACAGTGTCTTCTGTGGGGGAGGTTTTTCTCTGTTTCTTTTCACTCTTCTTCCCTATCTTCTGAGCTGTTGCAGTACCCATGGGACACCAAGGGAGAGAGGCACAAAGGGTTAAATGCTGAAGGATGTGCAAAGAAACCAAGGCATTTGTGTTTGATCTCTGAGGAAGAGGCAGTGGAGGGGTAGGGAAGGAGTAGATGGTTTTGACCAGGAAACTATTTTTAATAGTAGCATGTAGAATAGATTTCAGAGGAGCAAGGTTGTGTATGAAAGCAAAAGATGGAGTAGAGTATCAGTCAAGATGTGAGAGCCTCAGTGATGGGAACAGAAAGACAGAAAAGACCAATATGCAGTTACACAAAATGGTTACAGACTTGGCTCTGTTCCAAATGAACCAAAGAGGACCCAATTTGAAAAAGTGCTTCTATGCCTTGATTTCTATTTTTTTTTTTTCCCAGTTATTCTGTTTTTTTTGAAGAACAGGTACAGCTTTACTCACTAATGTTCTGTTGAAGCAAAACCTTGTATTTCACAGGTGTTGAAAGGATAATTGAGAGAAGAAAAGGTAGAGAATTGTTTTGGTCTGTCGAAACAGTGTTTTGATTTATTTTTTAAATTAACTTTTTAATGTTAAAACTGTTTCGAAACTAGAAATTTCACCCTGAAAATATCCATATCCTACATAAATAATGAAAGGAAGAATAAGAAAGATGTTTTCAGGAAAACAAATACCAGTAAAAACCAGTTCAGTTGTGTCAAAGCATTTCAGTTCTAGATTGTTACATGTTCTGGCAGAGCATGTTTTCAAGGTTGTTTCCCCAAGCAGCTTTATATTTTGGCCTTAACTACATTCTAGTATGTTAAAATCCAAATTTGCTAACAAAAATGATTTTTTTTTAAGTGGAGATGTCCATTGCCTATTTCTGATAAGAAGTTAGCCATCGATGCAAGATAGTGTCTGTTTTATTCTGCTTGGTTTTGTTTGTCAGCTGCTCAAGACAGGCAGTTTTACCTGAGTTTTTGCCCTTGTCATCCCACCTACACAGATTTTCTTTCAGCTTCCTCAGCTTCCATAACAAAGTTCATCTGCCACATTCTCCCTGTGTTGGATGATGACATCCAGATGAAAGCAGTCTCCTTTGGGCTCTTTAGGCCAATTTCTTCCCACTTCTTCCTTCCCAGTCCCTCTCTAATGCAACTTCCTGTACTCCTGCATTCACACGTTTGGGTGCACACAGACCCAAGCTCAGAGGTGGCCAAGCCCCAGCCGGCTGGATCCTGGATGCGGTGTGGCCGTGCTGGCTTGCTTCTTGCACTGCATTTATTTCAGGTACCAGCAGCTTACGGTGAGGGGAAAGCAGGTTCAGGGCAGTCTGTCCCTGTTCCTGTAGACGTTGCCGTCGTCTCAAAGGATTTCAGTGGAAACTTGGAAAATTAGCGACTTGCTGTGATAACATCATTGCTTGCACAGCAACTGAGGCATTTATGTTATCTGAGCAGATACTGAGTTTCAGCAGCAAGAATGTTTTGTCCTCTACTCAGAGACAAAAGAATTTAGCTTACGCTGCTTTTAAAGGTATAAAAGTAGATATTTCCCTATATCAAACTTAGCAAATAACTAATCCATGACTAACAGCTGACAAAACTACCCATCACATTGGAAGTCTGGTAAATCACATAGGCTGGGCAAGCTGCTCAGCAGCTAAATATATTTCAGAGATACAGAATTAAAAAAATATTAGTCTTTTTTAACTTTCAGTGAAGAAGTCACATAAGCCTTGATAAATTGTTCCCAGCAGTAGACCATCCTCTCACGAAAACATGCCCTTTTCATTACATCAGCCCTTTTGTCTCCAGCATTGTACTTGTGTTTATATTCTGCCAGGGTCCCCAAGAGTTTGGTTTTATTCTTGTTTTGTTCCTTCAGGATCACAGGTCTCCGAGAAGGGCGTTCAATCCTACAGGACTATTCCTGTGGCCATCACATATTACTGCATAGCGTTGTGCATACTACATGATGGCTGAACTCTTTGTTGCTTATTTAGGCACAAACTGAGCTATTGTTCTTGTGAATTCATCCATTTTCTCTGAGCCAGATCTGTAAGGAAATTACTACAGAATGAAGAAAACAACATATAGAGTCAAAAATCCCATCAAGATCTCTGTAGAAACCTATGCAAAGAAGATGCCAAATTACAGTTACTCAGAGCTCTGTTTTTAATTAGCTAGTTGATTAATCAAGTTCCATTATATTTTTTCTTTTTTGTTCTGTAAGTCCCATAAGCAAAATACTGCTCAGTATGAAGTACAAATCTTACAGAATCTGTCTCCATGGTCAGTACTGCCGTCTATATCAAACAAGTATCTAATTTTCTCAGAAATACTATTAGTTCAGTATTACGCATCTTTTTAATCTCTGCTAACTGATGGTTGTTATAAGCAAAGAAGGGAAAGCACTAATTGATAGCCCAGTTGCTTTCCCTGGCATTGCTGTGGCCCCTTGGCTTGCCCTGGCATCCCTGTGACATTGATAGGTCTCTTCATTATTCCAGTTAATCCATTTACTTGTTTTGAATGCTGGCATGTTTGCCCACTCTGATGTTTCATTGCCTTTCAAGACCTGGGAACAGTGTTGCTGATGCTCCAGACAGTTTCTCAGGAGATCTCTAAAAACTCTTGGATGCGAGTTAGCCACAGTTACTTGTTTACTGTCCAGCTTCTGGCGTGGTCGCTACTTATCTCCAAGTTACTTCTGAAAGAGCATCTCGGAGTCGCCGAGCTTGAATCCATTCTTGTAACACCACGCAGCTGCGTTGAGACCTGCTTTTCATCTCCTTGGCTGGCTCTAGCCCACCAAGGATCAGCTCGGTACTGTAGATGGGATTGCTACCCTTAGCACAGCAACTAGTGTTGCTGTGAGCTGCTAAAATATTTGCTCTTTTTGGGAGACTGCTGGGAGAGTTGTTGAGCTCCTGACTGATTTGGGCTGCCGTCATGGGATGGGAAGTTGCATACCCTGCTGAGGGAAGCAGGCTTTCAGAGGCTGGTGGCTGGAAGCCGGCAGTGTATGTGTTTATCCCTTGTTTCCTGCATCTCAGATGGCTTTCTGCCCAGCTGGGAATGCTGCCTGATCACTTGCTCTCGGGTCCTGTTTGTTCTTTTCCTGTCCTGGTTTTGTGTACTGACCTGCCTGCTGAAGGAAGGAGAGACTCCTATCTTTGCTAATTTCTTGAAAATGTTCAAGGATAATGTCGCCCACAATCTTTATATATTTTACCTAAGCAAAATCTGGCCTGGCTGGATGCTTTGTGAAGTCTGATTCCCATTTCCTTTGCCTGAGTGACTTATTTGTGCATGTTGTGCCCTGGCACACATTGTCTCCTGTCTCCTCCAGTTACCACTGCAGCGATAACCTGCTACCGCAGGTAGCAGCGATCAGCTCTGGAGGGTTTGGTGTGTTGCTCGACTGGTCTCACCAGCCTCAGCCAAGGGCTGTGAGTGTTCAGAGAGGCCCTTCTTTCTTTGAAACGAGTGGTGGTTTCCTAATTAAATGCCTGTATTTCTGCGCAGCTGAATGGTTCCCTGCCTGCGAGGTGGGATGTCTGCACAGAGGCACCCCACAGGAGTAGGTCCTAGCCTGCTTTTTTGAGCACCCAGTATCATGTCTGCCTGGTGAGACTGAAAGCCAAAATGTGCAGCTGTTTGCTTTCCCCTCATGGTAAGAGTGAGGCCTCAAAGGCAAATATTCCGTGAGTGAAGAGAAAGGTGGAATTTTCCTGCCTCTATGTTAGTTTAAAACAAAATTAGGGCAACTGGCACAACTCCCTTTCAGAAGCTGTGATGGAGGGGTGTGCTCATGCTGCTTGGGTGTACTTCAGTCTGTGTTTCCACCGAGCCAGAGCTTCCTGCCCTGCAGCCCCACTCGTGACCCCTCGGCTGCTAAAACCACTGGTATGGCTCACGAGTACTGAAGCACTCAAAGTACTTTGCTGTAAAGCATGGGAAGAAGGGAGAGGGTCCCCAGGGTGAGGGGTTAAGCAGTAAGGGGCAGGGATGGCTTAAGCCAACAGAGCTGAAGGAAAGGTAGGTGAACTTGTACCCCAAAGCATCTGGAAGGAGTTGAGACTGGAGGCTCTGGAAAACTCTAGTCCCTTGTGTTTTACATTTCTTTATGTGCCTTGAACCTTTAAATCCAGGCTGAGTGGTATCAAGAGTGAGAGATGTTAAACAAAGCCAGTGAAAAGTCTGTGGTGCATAGACATAGACATGTATGGTTACGGGGAGCCTTGTGTGCTATCTAACGGCTTGTAACATGTTGTGCTTTTCAGATTCCCTTCTACAAGGAGATGTGCAAGAGTATTCAGGCGGGTGAGATGTGCGAGAAGTTGGTGGGATACTCTGCAGTGTACAAAGTCTGTTTTGGAATGGCCTGTTTCTTCTTTTTGTTCTTCTTGTTCACCATCAAAATTAACAGCAGCAAAAGCTGCCGAGCATACATTCATAATGGGTGAGTATTTGTTTGATTGCTTAATTCCTGCTTCTTTTTACTTTGTGCTGCCTATTTTCCAGTTGGGTGTAGTACTAGGCAAACAAAAAAAACCAAACCAAAACAAAACAAAAAAAACCAACAACAACAACAACAACAAAAACAAACAAAAAACCAAAAACCCAACCAAAAACCCCAGAAGTTGATTTTACTGCTTTTGTTGGAAATAATGCAGCCAAGTGAAAATTAGCAAAAAGTGGCAAACAGTAATCAAAGGCTATTTTTTCTCTTGTTGGGATTTGAATAAATATTTCCCATGGTACTTGAGTTGAAGACCTCTAATGATTTTTTTCTTTTTTTTCTCTCCACTTGTCCAGATTTTGGCTCTTTAAACTTATACTTCTGGCAGCAATGTGCTCAGGAGCCTTCTTCATTCCTGATCAGGACACTTTCCTCAATGGTACGTCCTTCTTGTTTTATTATGCGGCTTTGTTGTGTACTACCTTGTGAGTGGTTATAAATCCTGAAGGTCTGATCAACATGAATCATATTGCTATATTTCTTCCAAGTAGAGCCAGTATAGTGCAGGTTCAAAAGGAATATTTGGAGGTGTTTCAGGGGAACTCTGAGTGCACAGAGTACGTGATCTTCATGTGAATGTGCAATAAAGAGCATGTTTTTTCCTGACCAAGAGCAAGCCAAGGGGTGTAGGTAAAAATACCACTGCGGTACTATCTTGGAAATTCTTTAAGAAGCAGGGAGCTGTAATGGTGCACAATAAATTGTTTACTCAAGAACACAGAGCCGTATGTTAGTTTGGCTTGTGCAGGTAGCTCTGCCGTAGCACAGCAGCAGCCGTGAACGGTGCTGCGCAATGGAGAGGTGCCAGTGCTCAAGGGGGCACAGTGACCTGCCAGGCACTGGTGTCAGCTGCCTGGAAACCTGCAGGGCTGCAAGAGAATTTGGGATGCTGTTAGCTTTCAGGCTGGTGGCCTAAGTGCAGTAAGGTAAAATTAGATTTCTTGGTGCTTGTTGCTAGTGCTCTGCTGAGGATGTCGTGCCTGAAGCATTTCCAGTTTTGGAAGACACCCTGGCACCACCCAGCCACGTTGGTACGGAACCAGTACTTACATGTCAGCTCTTGGTGAGGCTTGTCACTGGTCTCTTGTGGGCTTGGAGCAAAAATGCTGGTGATACAGAGATGAGTTTGTGCTCTTCAGTTTGCCAAGAACTTGTATGCCCCTAAGGTGTTGAGTCTGGGCAGGTGGAAGGAGGTGGGATCAGTAACACAAAGGAGTGATTGTGTCTGCTGCCTACTTACACTAAGGCTTGCTTGGTTACCTGTGTTTTCAATACTGATCATCCTCTAGCTGGAGTGCTTAAAAGGGGAAAACGAAGCAGTATCATGAGGGAAGAGAACAGAGTGGGCAGACTTACTGTGAGCACAGTGCTTGGGGACACTAAGGTAAAAACCACTTCAGGTAAACCACTGATAGGTGTAATTCATCTGCTTGCTTTTACTAGCTGTTTCTTTGGTCCCGATTCAGTTTGATGCCACAGAAGTGAAGGGCTTCTCCCTCTGCAAGGTCACAGGATAGCTGTATGTGCTTGTGTTTGGTATCTAATCAGTGGTTGGATCAGAAAGATGTAGGGGTGCAATGCGTTGTACTCATGAGCAAGTGAGACTGCCTGTCATCTTTGCAAGTGACCCTTTTCGTGGTGAAAAGTCGTCAAGAAATGAAGTGCTTGGGGAAAAGGGGAAACAGAACTTTCTGTGCTGATTAGAGTGTTGTTTCTCAACAGCAGTCTAACCTAGTGTGGAGATACAGCATAACAAGCTTTCTTCTGCAGATTAGCTGTTGACTTTTCAGTCTAAAGCTGTATGCTGCCTATCCTGCTAAACTGTCCTCCAGTCAGCTCCTGAATTTGAGAGTTACAGATGGTTTGGGTATTGTATGGTTTTGTTTTCCATTTTTTTTCCCCTCCCATCAAGGAACTTATACTGTCTTTTTTTTTTTTTCTTCCCTGGAGCATTCTCCCAGTTTGCTTGTTTTTTCTTAAAAAAAAAAGAAAGCTTTTGCCATGCTTCCCATGCTTAGCAGTGTGTGTTAACCATGAAGGAGGAGTATTACATGCAAGCAGTAGGTTGGCCTGGGCTGTAGTGTTAAATCCACACTGGCCATGCTAACCTTATCAGTGACGGATCCATAAAACATCCCGCAGTGCCCTTCCTGTGGCAGTGCGAGATCCTGAGAGTCTGGCTATTTAATTACTCACTCCATTGGTGATCTGCTTTTTCCTACTCTACCTTTCCCAAACACACATGCATACTTTGATCCCTGCCTATTTTTTATGTACTTTTTTACATGCTACCTTCTTCCGTTTTTTATTTTGTTTGAACAGCATGCTTATCAAGTGCATACAATGCGTTTAGTAAAACCAGACAAGTGGCATTTTTGCTTGCTTTCAAACAATGAGCTTATGGTACAGTAAAAAATAAAAATCTCTACATCATCTACAAAGCATAATGTGCCTTAGGTGTTCTGTTCTTCCACTTCACTTACACAAGCTTTTTTCAAACGGAAAACACAATGGTAGGATATGGCTGAACTTGCTAATGCAGTTCATTGCTCTTCACTGGAATGAGCTGCACACCTGGTGTCATTTATAGGCTATGCAGTGTATGGCAGTGCAAGCTGTGTATGCAACTAAACGTTTAAATAGGTATCTGTATTTCCTCAGAGACTTCTGATGCTGCATAGAAGAGATCTGTTGTCCTAAGTATCCAAACAGCTACCCAAATACAGTGTATGTAGGTCAATGGCTAAGTAGTCAAACAACCTGAATTAAAACTAGTGATTGAATACCAAGTGTTCCTGGCTCTTTGGGTGTGGCTTGGGACAGCATTTGTAAATAGATAAGCCCCACCTTTGTTTTTCTGTGCTACTGGAATCTGGAAAGGAAGAAACTGCCCTTTTTAATATTGGGTTCCAGTACCTTGCAATTTCAGGGTTTAGATTCCTGTGAAATGCCTTCACACCACCTCCCTCCCGCCAGTCCCAAATAAAGGTTTCACTATTTTCTGTCTGAATATAGTAACTCACGGTCTCCACAAAAATTCTCTAGGTTAGGTAAACTCAGTAACTGTCCTAACAGGCTTATTTTGAAAGTGTAGCAGATTGCAAGCTGAATTCAACAGAGAGCTAATCTTGAGTAAGCTGAGCTGGCCTCTCAGCTGAAATCTGTCGTCTCCTGCTGCATCTGTGAGGTCGAGATACTCAAACGGAGTAACAGCTGCACTGTATAGACAATAATTCCATTTTATCTCAAGGGAAAGATGACTGCAGTTTGACCTATTTTCTGCTTCTCTGCATTGCAGCCTGGCGCTATGTAGGAGCAACAGGAGGTTTCCTATTCATTGCCATTCAGCTCATCCTGCTTGTTGAGTTCGCACACAAATGGAATAAAAATTGGTATGTATTGGGCAAGTAGTTATTTGCTGAAAATTGTGGTGGACTCCTGAACACTACATTTCTCATAACAAAGAATTTAGTAGTAGCATGGATATAATTTCTGAAAGAAGACACTTTAATGGCAATATTTAGAGCTGTTCATCTTTGCTTCATCCACTTTCTCCTTCCCCAGTAGAGGTGTTTCCTCCTTACTCACTTCTACTCTGCTGATTTATTCTTAACCTGAATTGCTCAGCTTCCAATAAGTAGTAGTGATGCAAAAACCTCCTACTTTAAGTTGGTTTATATTTTATATTAAAATATACCTGCTAAGAAATAGAGTGGTGGAAGAGAATAAAACTGGGTTTGCAAAATATAACAGTGAAACTGCGTGCAGTGATGTAAACTGGTAAATACTGCTTTTTTGTGTCAGCTTAATGCACATCAGTTTGTTTTTTCTCTACACGAGAACTGCTGCTTTATCTGCAGTTTCTTTGCTTTCTTCTAAATATGCAAGATTCCATTATCAACCTACATATACCCCATTTTGGTACTGATTTCCTTTCTGGTTTAAGCATATTTGCTCTTACTTTCCTAGCCTTTAGCCTCTCATGAATTGAAAATATTTAAATTGTTCTCCCGCGTTTATGCAGGAACTCCTGCCTCCATCTCCACCCTTTCTGTCTCTCCTTTCTTCTTCTACAAACCTTTACACCCCTCTCTTGTTAGCATACTGACTGCTAAGAAA
The DNA here is from genome assembly GCA_011801015.1 of Ardeotis arabs. NCBI lineage: Eukaryota > Metazoa > Chordata > Aves > Otidiformes > Otididae > Ardeotis > Ardeotis arabs. Next base: position 25,216 of record JAAGAY010143377.1, read on the forward strand.
GTGTTTTAGCAAACCTTTGGGCTTTGTTAGATACCTGTTTTCAGCGTGCAAGAGGTGATATCTCCTTATATCACAGATATTTTTACTGCTAATAACTGTAGCTGCTTTTCTGTGGATGAAAGATTTCCAGCAGCAGCATTTAACTTGAGCACTCTCTACATTAGATATTATTTTAAAATAAGTCATGTTTCCACAAAATAAAACAAAACAAAAAAAAAATCCTCTGTTCACCAAAAAGCCCTTTGTGCCAAAAGAACTTTGCTACTCCTGAAAAAAAGAGTGATCTTTGCAAGAGGTGTTTGGAAGGTGAAAGGAGGAAAACAAGATGGTCCACAGTTTAGCTGAGAGAGCCTGGTGGGATAGACTTAGATGGAGAGGAGGCTTTTTGAGCAAAAGGGTAGTAAAACTGGCAGGATAGCTCAAGGGCAGAAGAGAGGCTGTGACAAGCAATGTGCCTCTCCTGTCCTCGTGTGAAGAGACCCACTCGCTAGCTGAGCCTAGGGCGCTCAGAATTCCCACTGAGGAAATCCCTGAAGTATTAAGCTGAAATGTGCTGATGGAGCTGATCCCAGAGACTGGGAGTTCTAGGAGTCAACACTGGACTATAATTACAGAAACAACTGGGTAAGGCAATACAGATGAGAAATGTTAATGCTGAGGAATGTTTCCCTTGGTTCCCTGGGAGGAACCTTGCAAGGGCCTGTGTTGGTGTGGTGGTATACATGTGCTTCAGGAAAGTAAGCACTGTCTTTTTTGTTTGAGGATATGAACTGTTCTGCTATTAAAATTCCATATTTTTTTGGGAAGGGAAGACAAAGATAAGGTGCTTATCTCTCTCTCCCCAGGACTGCAGGTGAAAACCACAAGCAGGTGTGGAATGGTTTGCTCGCCCTCGTCACTCTCATCTTGTACTCGGTTGCTGTGGCAGCCCTGGTCCTCATGGCTCTTTTCTACACACGCTCAGAGGGTTGCATGTACAACAAGGTCCTGATTGGTGTTAATGGTGGCCTGTGCCTCGTTGTATCGCTGGTGGCTGTATCACCCTGTGTCCAGAATCGTGAGTCTCCCAGCCTCTTCTCCTCCTGGGTTTCTGGTGCTGTCACAGTTGTGTGCCTGGAGACATGAGCTGTGTTCTGGGCAGAAAGTCTCCTGATAGTTCACAGCTGGTGCTGCTCTTGCCCCGTCCCTTTATTTACACTATGAAGTGCTGTTGCAGGTCATCAGCTCAGCTGCTAAAGCTACAGAGGTGTCAGACATTTCGGATGTGCCATCAGGCAGTCATACTGTAAAGAAGACTCCCATGCTGATGGCCAGTAATGTGTGGTGCAGCTTACACAACTCTTGCAGTGGTAGCAGTTGGTGTAATAGCAGTCAAACTCATTCACTGGTGTTTTACCATTTACTTTTGGTTGCCTGGGATTTACCATCTGTAAAATTTGTGTCTGGAAGACTTACCAGCAGTATTTCATGCTTCAGTGTATTTTATATGTGCTGTTAGTATCTTGCATACATTGAACCTGGAAATACTAATTTGAGTGACTTCAACACAGATTTTACAAGCAAATAAAACTGTCATGGCAGCTTATCAATAGCCAAGTGGAAAGCTGATGCTTTGGGCAAGACCAGATGGGTGATCCTTAATTTACATTGTAATTCTTAATACCTTTCTAAAAGAGCCAGCAGAACTAAAGGACAGACTCTTTTCTCTTCACGTGCCAGCAGAAATGTATCTAAACTGCCTCAAAAATTTAGGAACTGCTTTACATAAAAAGTAAAAGGTACTCTTCTCTTCTGAAAGGTATTAGAGTGCTGTTCTCTAAAGGATATGAAATTCTTTTTCAGTTTGTGAAAATGTCTGCAAAAATAACTTATTTTCCTCTTCCATGTAAAGGCCAGCCCCATTCTGGTTTGCTGCAGTCAGGAGTTATCAGCTGCTACGTTATGTACCTCACTTTCTCAGCACTATCCAGCAAGCCACCAGAAACTAGTAAGTTATCTAATGCTTTATGTAAATTATTTTAGACATGTCATGTATTAAAAGCAAGAATTTAGCAAACCTGAATTAACAGATTCAAGGATACAGGAGTGCTGGGTTTGTCCTGTTCTAGCCTATGTAGAAGAAATTGCAAATACTAAACATAAATCTGTGCAGCAGAGAGACCATGCAGTTGGCACTCTCCTTGTGCCTTAAATGCTTTGGTCTAGGGGAGCTTACCTTGGGTTAGTTGCATCTGTTGCACCAGAGCAATTCCAACCTGCTCCCTATGGACGAATTTCCCAGAGTCTTGTAGCCTGTCCTTCATGTGGCAAGTGCATGTTCTTGTACAATAGGACGTGGCTAAATATGTAACTTGTTTGGTCACATGATGGGAAAGCAGTTGGAACAAATGGCTCTTGGATGCCTCTGAAAGAAGCTGGGTGATCAGCTCCATCCAAAAGTTTACTAGATCCACGACCAGTTAGTAGGTGCTGGCCATCAGAGTGGATACTAAAATAACTTCTTTTCTCCTAGAATTGGTATGCCAGATAGCCTGAGCTCTGGACTCCTAATGGAGCAAAAACTTGGAGTACCATTTGTCTTTCATTTTGATAGGAAACATTCTGAGAAAGGACCTGAAGTTATGCTGCAGTTGTTTAAGATGATGCTGTTCTTCAGCGGAGTTCCTGTAGACCACTTGACTTCTAACCATTGGCTTCGCAAGCCAGAAGTAGGGAACTCCCTAGGGTTTTAAGTTCTTTATGTTACAAAAAAGCAGCAAGACTTTACAAGCACAACTCAAACTCAAAAAGATAATGTCTGTTGAATATATGTGTATCACAGCATGCATAGATTATTGGTGCCAGACTTAGCTAAAAGGCCTACCAAAGAGTGGACCTGCCTTGCTGCAGATGTGTCCCTGATGGATGTAGGCAGGGGATTCTGCACTTCTCTGGTCAAGGTGCTTGTGTGTCCAGAGAAGGGCAATGAAGCTGGTGAGGGGTCTGGAGCACATGTCTTATGAGGAGCGGCTGAGGGAACTGGGGTTGTTTAGTCAGGAGAAAAGGAGGCTGAGGGGAGACCTCATTGCTCTCTACAACTCCATGAAAGGAGGTTGTAGGGAGGCGGGTGTTGGTCTCTTCTCCCAAGTAGCTAGTGATAGGATGAGAGGAAATGGCCTCAAGTTGTGCCAATGATTGGATATTAGGAAAAATGTCTTCAGCGAAAGGGTTGTGAAGCATTGGAACGGGCTGCCTGGGGAAGTGGTTGAGTCGGCATCCCTGGAGGTCTTTAGAATACGTGTAAATGTGATGCTTAGGGACGTGGTTTAGTGGTGGATTTGAAAGTGTTAGGTTAATGGTTGGACTCAATAATGTTAAGGGTCTTTTCCAACCTAAACGATTCTACGATTCTATAAAGGGTTGTCATCCCTTCTTTTGTTCCCACCTTTGTGCTGTCCCTGCTGTGTGCCAGTAAAGCTGATTGTGCAGCCCTGCAGGGCCAAGGCCACACAGGTCAGGGACTGACTTTGAGTTTATTTTTAACTTGAATGTAGCCTTTGGTACATTTTGCCCTCTGCCCCTACAAACAGTTCTGCTGTCCCAGTGGGGATACAGAGTGGCTGCTGGAAGAAAAGAGGAGATGGGAACACAGTTTGCCTGAAGCAGCATTGTCTCAAAAAGCTCTTGATTTGAGATAAGGTGCAGCTGTAATATCTGCCTTTGGAGCGATGCTACAGGCTACTGCTTCAACCCCAAGCAGACACCAAAAAGCCAGATATGCATCTTGGAACTGAATTGGTTTCATTTCAGGGACCCAGAAGTAGTACTTGCATAGATGTTAAGATAAAAATCTTGCCTAGGACCTAAAAGTAGCATTCGCTTAGATGTCAAGGTAAAATTTTACCTTTAACTGGTGCATCTCCTTTTCTTTGGTCTTCCGTGTATCAATCTGAGAACAGGGCAGCTACACACCACTTTTTTTCACAGAGTATGAATTTCATAGTTGTCCTCAAGACACCCCTGCTGTCAAAGTAATTTATTATATCAGATGGGTACTATCTCAATGTTACATGGCTCTGTAGTCTTTGGTGAAGTGTTATTTCTTAGTTCACCAGTCTTTTCCTTTGTTTGTCTTCTCTGGTCAAACAGGACGTTATAGTACCCTACTAACTTACATTTTTATTTTGCCCGAAACACAGAATCTGCCAGGTCAGATTTACATAATATCTTTCTGTGTGATCATTTCAAAAGATAGATAGAAACCACTGAAATGTACCTACCCAGTGCCTGAAGTAATAAAAATATTTCACTGAAAATCTTCAGTCTGAAGACTACTTTGAAATGCAGTGAAATAAGCTTTGCTTAACTGTTCTCTTTCTTTTGTTTTGTGAAGTCCTGGACGAAAACAATCAGAACATCACAATCTGTGTACCTGAATTTAGCCAAGGCCTGCACAGAGATGAAAACCTGGTTACTGGTCTGGGGACTACCATTTTGTTTGGCTGCATTTTATATTCTTGGTAAGTCTGAGGGTTTGCAGTAAATCCAGTGTTGTGGTCAGCTACCGAAGGCTTATAGCAGGCCTCATACAGTCAAAGTAACGGGGACATGTCAAATAGAACTGAGCTGGAAGGTTCATATTCTCCTTAGTTTCAGAATGGTTAGATGTTTTAGACAAAACTGTTCCACAAGGTAATAAAACTTTTGAAACAAATATATTTCATTAAAAATATTTCTGTGAGGGTGGTGAGGCACTGGAACAGGTTGCCCAGAGAATTTGTGGATGCCCCATCCCTGGAAGTGTTCAAGGCCAGGTTGGATGGAGCTTTCAGCAACCTGGTCTAGTGGAAGGTGTCCCTGCCCATTGCAGGGTGGTTGGAACTACATGATCTTTAAGGTCTTTTCCAACACAAACCATTCCATGGTATGATTCTATGAAAGCCAAATAAAGCAATTTATATCTAGAGGTGGAGGGGAAAAATTTCCAGCTGGCCATGATCCCAAACAGGCTCAGGGTGCTTAGGTTCTGTATTTATGCTTTCTGTAAGAAAAACTCCATGCAGTTATGTCTGTCTAAAAAAGCTATCTGAAATTTCTGTAGCCTTCTGGCAGAAGCTATGACTGTTCCTTGAGAGTCTGTAAAACAAAAAAAAAGCTGTTTGGGAAGGTTTAGGGCTTCCTTTGAACAAGTGATGAGTACAGTACTGCCATCAGGATTTGTCAGCAATCTCCTGCTCTAAAAAGACCTGTTTCTGCCCATACAGTTGTGATGCTCACCTTGTATTATTGCAGCTCACATCAATAAATTAAGTCTGGGACAGGGAGGAAGGGAGTTGCTGATGATTGAAAGGTGATGTATCACTTGTTTCAGCTGAGCAGGTTGCCAGGAGACAGCACTGCCTGTCTGCTGCAGGTTTTGAGCGGGTTCCTCTTCTGAATTAGTCCACTTCAAAATTCACATACTGAAATTCCTTCATAATTTTGAAGTGAAAATGAGAGACTTTCTGAAGAGGTAGCATGGCTGCTCTTCTGATATCAAATACGCATGTGTTCCATGATATCAGATATATGGATATCCTGTATCATGGATTTAATTCTCATTACAACAGTATTTCCTCAGGAAGGTGTTTCAGGAATGCAGACAGCCTTCCCATAGCCTGGAGGGGAAGTACATCGCGTAGCTGAGGAGATGAGCAGGTCTTCAAAGGGGATGTTTTGGAGTATTGCTTACTAAGGTTTAGTGTTTACAGCAAAACATTAACCCAGGTCTCCCTGTGGGTAATGGGAACTTTACATTACACATCCTGAAAGGGGAAGACTGAACAAGAAGTGTTTCTAGTCAGGAGAAACTAGAAGGGATTCCCCCCAGACAACTACAGTCATGCAAGAAAGTGATTTCCAGCAACTGGTACATCGGCAATAGTGGTTGGTAATTTACTTTTGAAAACTGACTGCTGCCAGTGACCTGTTACTTTGCTGGAAAAGCCTTTACAGAAGTGCTGAGCCAAAGTCGTGTCTGTGAAGTTAACATAAAAGCATTGGTTCTGCCCAGCAGGGGAGATCTCTTCTGAATTGCAGATTGGAGTGCTTGGCTGTTTGGTGATGAGTGCACCACTTTTCAGCGGTGACCTACTTTTATGCTGGTGATTCAGGCTGAGTTGGCCAGTGTCTGTCTGTCAGGCTGGTTTATACTTGTGCAGAACAAACTTTTCACATGCTTAGTTCTTGATGCTATATCTGGGCAAATGCTTAGCTTAGACATGGGAGTAGACTATTGATTTGTTTGTTGTGGTGTTGAAAAAGCACCCTGTTGGGCTCATACTTACGCTGAGGTTTTTGATGCTATCTTCTTTTGCTCCTAGTTTGACCTCAACAACACGCGCAAGCTCAGAAGCACTGAGGGGAATATATGCAACACCTGAAACTGAAGTGAGTTCTTGTTTCCTCCCACAGGATTTCTCTGCAGACTTCCTCATGTGCTTTTCTTGCTGTTGTTTTCATGGCGAAGTAGTCTAATTAGGTGAAAACAAAAGCTTATTTGTTGCATGCATGGTACGTGCCTCTGGGTAAGGAGTCATCAGAGCGCTTGTCCACACTGGACCTTCTGCAGCTCTTGCTGGTTCCTTGGGGGTTCCTTTGTGTAAAGAAGTAATTTGCTGCTCCTGCATTTTATTTAACATGCCACAGACTTCCTGTAAGTCTTCTTGTGCTGCACACAAGCTCATGTCCTCTCATTTAAAGGAAAAATCTGCTAGGAAGCTATCAGATAAAGAAGTGGAGGTGTTCTCAAACATTTTCAGTCCTGATTGCCTTTGTTCTCATAGCAACTGACTATGATCCCAAGTTCCTGTCTCTTATTTCCACACATAAGTAGTTCCTTTCTTTCTGCCTGTAATTTCATCTTGGATTCTATTATTTTGTCCCTGTTTTAGGAGTACATGTTTCCTCATTCCACCTACCTATTTCTTTGGCCATGACTGGCAGGATGGTACAACGGGTGTCTCGCACCAGCCCCAGCCCTCCCAGGTGGGCAGCCCCCCAGCAGGCTCAGTATCCAGCACCGAGACCCTTCCCGAGCCGCCTCCGGCAGATCTGGGCAGGACTTGCTCCTTACTGCCCTGTGCTGATGAGGGGCAGGCTGGGGCCAGGGGAACTGGGAAGAAAACAACCGCCCTTCATGCCCACCCACCTTCCTCTGCCAGCATTATGCCGTAGGAGGTCTCGACCAAGGAGCTTGGGGCTGCGGTGTGCCCTGCGGCAGGAGCAGCTGGCATCACGCAAATGCTGCATGCAGACCTCTCACCACGAGGGCCCAGCTCGTCTGCCACAGTGCTTGCTAGCAGGATTATGTCCGGACCGCTTGGTTTTAAAGCGCAGTGCAAGAGCTGCTGAATGTAAATATAAAGAAATGACTGGTGAAGAGCAACTAATTGCACTCTGATTGCCTTCCCTGTGGCAAAGGGCCTTTGTCACCTGGCCAGGAGCGTGAACATAGCTCTGCAGTTTCTTGTGGTGTACAGAGGGTCTGTCTGTGCTGAAGACAACTGAGTGTTATGAGTGGTTAGTGGTCTGTGTACCAGTGTTGCTAATTGCATCACTGTGTGTGTGCAAGGACTTAATTGCAACTAATTAAAAAGTTTCAGGGAATCCCAACACTTGCTTCAGGATGTGAGTGCGGACCAAGTGGAGCTCAGGCTAGTGCTGTAGGTGAGGCAGTAGAAAGATATATGGAATAAGAATTCTATTTAAACTCAGCTAGTCTCCTAAAAAAGAATGAACTTTTTGGCTTTTCATGAGTTTATGAACCCAATGAGTACGTGTAATCATGGACATGCAGGGTAAAAACTGCTATTTAGTGTTTCTATTGGGGACTTTACCTTAGAGACTTACTATCTGATTTTTGAGGGTGTTAGGAAAATCTGCAACTGGCCTGTGCCAGCTGAGGAGAGAGGCTGGAACACTAAATATAGAATTACAGGGTAAATATTTATTCATATGTGTGAGGTGGCCCCACCAAATTGGGGCATCCCGAATGTGGTTTTGCATAGGGTACTTATACCCTTCTAGCATTCAAGGATAGCATGATTTGACTAATTGCTAACATCCACAGCACCAATTACTAGTCATAGTAAAACTTTGTAAGACAACTGTGTTTCTGCAGTGTTCTTGTCTATTGATCCAGACATCCCTGGAGTCAGTCTTGCGATAGTTACTTATCTGTGATGCTGGGAGGGTTTCAAAGATGTTCTAGAGGGTCTAGGATGCTGGCATTTTCTTGGTTGTCTAGGGGTATCTTTAACTTTCATGAACAGCTCTAAGCTTCCGAGAAGCAAAGTCCTCATTTCCAGGGCCAAGCTGTCCTTTAGTTTGTTTTACTTAAGCATGGACAGTACCAAAGTCTCCAGTAAAACTCCTCTACCTCATTACATTGCAGTGTATACTGTGAACTAATACATGTTAACAAAGTTAATACAGTTCCATACTGGAAAGACTGATTGATGTAATAGTTAGGGAAGGGTATTTTCCTAGCAGAGTTCATTGCCTTTATCAGACCACAACCAAAAAAGATCCCAGAGTAGGATTTTATCGGAATAAATTATGTTGGTGGTACACTAGAGAATGTGCTGACTTATACTGTGATCTGGTGCAGAAAATGTACTTACATATTTATTGGATAGTCAGCACCTTTTTCCCATTTACATTACCACTCAACACAAGAAGTGTCAATTTCAGCTTTCTTTTTTCCATCAGTTAAAAAAAAAGAAAATCTTCATTTAAATAAAGCAATAAAACCAGCTTTCTGCTTTTGCTCATTCTGCTTGTACTCATTCTGGCTCCATTTCAGCAAAATCTTGCAAAGATAAGTAAATTTCTGACTTAGAGTTGTGCAGTTGTAATTTCCAGCCCATGCAGCAGGGTTTTAAAAGTTCTTTGTACTTTCATTTCAGTAGAGAAATTTTTTATTTAAAAAGCACTTAGATGCAAGTCTGAAGAGGTGAGTACCCTCTGAACTACTAATGTGCAACCACTTTGCTGTAGCTTTTCCACCATTTTGTGATAATTATTTGCACCAGTGTTTGATCTTGAGTTACGTAAAATGGATAGAGTAATTCTTACGGAATGGTTAATTTGCTCCAAATCTTACTGAGTAGGTTTTTCCAAAGTTTATAAACTTCTTTTGTGAGCTGCTTGGCAAATCCTAATTTGAATTTTGTGCTGGTTGGAAATTCAAACCAGACTTTTCTAAATTAGTGTCTGTAACAGAGGCATAACAGACTTTCCTTCACCAACTGTTCTGCTTCTTTGCTGTAGCACAGACTCTTACCCTTCCTGTTGTCTCTTCCACAGGTAGCTCGTTGCTGCTTTTGCTGCGTGCCTGATGGAGACGGTAATTATTTTCGCCACACAGTTTACCTCACTTGTGGCTTTCAGACCAAAGCCAAGAGAGTAAGGACACAGCTGCAGATGGAGAGCTGCTTCTGTCCTTGTTCTGTAGCATAGCAAACTAAAGCAGCTGAAGTGCTTCAAGTTAGGCTAGGGAAGGAAGCAAGAGATGTAACAATACCATTTTAAAACAACAGGCTAGTTAATAATTCTTTAAAGAACATTTAATTACTGCAACGTACAAAGAGTAATCTCTGCTCTTTGCATGCTTGTGGGTGTGACTACTGGATTTTTGGTTCAGCAGCTCTGCAGAGACTGCAGTTCAGGAGTGAATTAGGAAGGGAGTGTACTGTTTGCAGGGGTGGTACAATCAGGGTTAGCTTGGACTGGCCACAAGAAAATTGTACAGGTAAAGCAATTTAAATGGCCCAAATACTCAAAAACTGGCCAGTAGGCCAGGAAGCTGATGCAAGGCAGGATTTCACTGCCACTCCACTTTCTTTTACTAAAGGCTTGGGTCCATGCCCTGAGGGCAAGGAAATGTTCCAGTATTGCTCTCTATCATGCTTTTCTAAATCACACCATAGGTGTTTTGCTGTGTTCTTTGTGAAGCCAGCTGCTGTTTTCAGTTCTCTTTGAATTTGCAAAAGCTTTCTTGTTTCCTGTCTCTTACAGCTGATGCTAAAGACTACACTGAAAAAAGGGGAGGCCAGACTGTGATTTACGATGAGAAGAAAGGCACGGTGTACAGTTACGCCTACTTCCACTTTGTTTTCTTCTTGGCTTCGCTCTATGTGATGATGACAGTAACTCATTGGTTCCAGTAAGTGTATTTCTTTACAGCTGAGAAATTATTGTCTCTCTGCAGTGAGAGGGGAGATGTGAATGAGAACTTCTGCCGTTAGTGTGTCTCCTCTCCTTAAGTAAGAAGCTGGAAGAGACATTGCAAGTCTTTCCTGTATGATTCTTGAGCAACATCTTGCTCTATAAAGGGCTACTCTCCCCTGCTTCATGTCTGGGTTAACCTAGTTGAAGTCTGTGACTCTCTTGGAGGAGAAGAGAATTCTGTAGTCTGAGGTATGAATAGTGAGTTTATTGCTTCTATTTTTTTTTTTTCTTAACAGTTATGAAAGTGCTCAGATTGAAAAATTCTTCACCGGAACCTGGTCCATCTTCTGGATCAAGATGGTCTCCTGTTGGGTTTGTGTCTGTCTGTACTTGTGGACCCTCATTGCTCCACTCTGTTGCCCAACCAGAGAGTTCTCAGTGTGAAGATTTAGAAGGTCCTTCTGTATTTTTCTCCTTTTTTTTTTTCTTGTTACAAATAAAATACAACAGTCACTTTGTAATGGGGAAATACCTATTGCCCTCTTATCATAATGTACCAGTTAGTAACTTTTTAGTCAGTTAAACAAACGATTGAAGACTTTTTTACCTTTTTTAATTGTCCCGAACAAGCATTGCCCAAGGGAACAAATCTGTTGCAAAACTCTGTAACGCTAACGTATGGAGTGTAAGAAACAGAGTTGTTGCATAAACTGGAATAAGTGAAATGCTTTTCAAATAACTGACAATCTTTCTCTGGCTTCATTGGCAAGAAAAAAAAATCATGGTGCAGATGTATCTTCTTCCTTCCTGTGAATGCTGGCTTTCTTCTAGCAAATATGCATTCTTTTTTATACTCCTTTTATTAACTGTGTCTTTTACAGTTTGCAGTGATGATTTGGACTGCTGTTTTGTACAGCATATAATTCTTGTAAGTAGTATCCAGATAATTTTTTCCAAAAACATAACTGAATACTTCTATAGAAATAAGAATTTGACTGCCAAAGCATCTACTAAAAATTGTTTATCTAAATATTGAATATATTAAGTTATTATATACCTAGTTTGAGAAAGCAATGTACCAATGATAATAGAGTATTTATTCTATTATAACTTTAAAAGGCACCTGAATATTTTGTACAATTCAGATCCAGTCCAGTTGTCAACAGAAGGGGAGTTATACACACAAATTCTTAAACTCTGAATTTTGTCCAACTTTGCTTTGCCAGCTCACTTAAACTGCAAGTTGTGTGTACTGCATGGGGATTTTAGATACGGTACACTCTTTATTCGGAATGTTTGCTGTTGAGAAAATGCTAGTTAGAGGAGCACTGCCAGTTGCTGTTAACTTTAAAAGTGGAGTGCTCATTTACTTTTCTACCCTCCTGTTTCAGCTTGTGTCTAAAGATCTCCCAGGACCTTCAGTTCTGCTTCCATGGCTAATTTTACAATATTTTAAATGCAGTGATGGTCAGAAAAAGACTATAGTGTGTCATCTTCCTTTTCGGCCTGTGTGTTGGTTGGAAAGTATTCTTTCTAACTGCGGTATTTTTTTACTCCTCTGTTGGTGCTGGTTTTGCTGTTGGGATGGGAGTTAGCCAAGCAATCCATTAATGCTGATTAAACTTCTTTTGGAGAACTCCCGTTCCAAGCAGTGGGATAAGCAGTCAAAGAAACAAAACCAGAAGACACAAATGTAACAGCAACTGCCTTAGTACAAATGACGGACTTGACAATATTAAACCTTATGTGTCACTTTTATTTGGTTTAAGCAGATGACTTGGTGGTAGAACACCAGCTCAGATGCCCTAAATGCTGAATAAGATTGAACACACTGTATTTATCTGGGTTCCAGTGGGATCAATTTATGACTTATGCTAGTCCTAGAGGTTTTTTTTCTTCTCTCTCTCTAGATATATACACACACATACAATGTGAAATATGGGGGATATAAACAAAATCAACTGATTTAGCAGTTCTTTTTGTGAAATATGATTCAGCCTTAAATCTTCATATAATGCTTTCTGCAAAACAAAGAAAAGCACAACATAGAGGTCAATGAGGTGGCGAAAATATTTGCATGCCTTACTTGTTCTGTTGCAATAATTGATGGCTAGTGCACACCTGCTGAGTAATCCTAACGTAACAGGTCTCAGTTCTCTCTTGTTTTCATTACCATTTTTAACTGCCTTGTTGCTGTGGTATCCTAGGACTTCTGGCCTGCTTGGAGCTCACTAGGGGTGCGATCTTCCCCACCCTATGCACTCTTACCTCAAAAAAAAATCTACAGGTCTGCAGATATATATTATATCACCTACCCCAATGATTAGGAGCCTCAAAATACATCTGTTGTGAGATCTGAGGGAACAAGTTGTCGGTCTAGAGATGACTGTCTTGCTGCTCTTCTCCTTGTTTGCGCCTAGAGGAGAAAAAGCAGTTGAAGCTTAGCTTTGACATTGAGTTAAAAAAGCAACAAATAGCTTTTCTAACTCAATGTCAAAGGTAAGCTTCTCCCTGGAGAGGGAGGCAGGTTTTCTTCTTTCATTTTGCTTCTACTGGGAGGTTCTGATCTTGCCAAGAGCTCTGCTAGCATGGGGGCCCATCATTATGTCTCTGTCTGCGTTTGGAGTCCAGCCACACAGATCCTTCTGCAGCAGAAAAAGGCCTTTGTTAATTTGTTCTCAATCTAGGAGCCTTTGTCTGTCCAGTCTCTAAGATAAGACCTTATGGGCTGTGCAGTGATGACTCACAGTTGTCCCTCCTAACTCATAGCAGCTATTCTGACAAACAGTCTTGATCCAGTGCTAGAGCTGTGAGCTGCCATTGAGATAGTCCAGGCTCTTGCTCATCCCTTGGCAAGTGCTGTTCCCTGAAGTATAGAGGCTCACAGGAGTTGCCTTCTAGTGCCGTATGAGTTGTACTATGAGAAAACAAGCGTATTTTTTTTTTTAATTAGCAATGTTTTTTATAACAAAACAATCTGGGCAAGAAGCTCTGCAGAAGAAGGCATGCAGTATGTCAGGTTATAAGGCAGGGAATGGTAACTGTTCTCTGGTTCTGACAGCAGGCATCCCAGTCACAAATGTGGATGATCTTAATACATATCTTGGTCAGTGGACATTCTTATTTTTATGAAAACACTTAATTTATGTAGGCAGTATATGCCTGCATAATGACTTTCTGCACCTCCTTGTGCTCATTTTTTTAATAAGTTTATATTTAAGGAAGTAGGTTTTGCACAGAGGAAACAGGGTTGTAAGAGGAAGGTCCGCAGTGAGGCATGAGTCCATTCTTCTTACACAGCACTCGCCTCACTGAGTTGCTCCTTAATCCTTTCCTTCCACCAACTATTAACCTGAAGCATCTAGATCTGCAGGTGTAGGTACAGTAGGAATGGGGCGGTGCCTGACTACACTGCTTTGTCTGCTTCTGAGCAAACATTGTGGGAAAAGACCCTGAAAATAACCTTGAGGACCTGTGTGTCCATGCTGTGGCCCCAGATCCATCTATGGATCTGCAGGCCTTTCTAAGGAATCAGTAACTGGTGGCATCTGGGTGTGCAAAGCCTCTAGTTCCTCAGTGAGACACAGCTTCCTGCTGGCCAGGCAAATGTTGCAGCCTTAGCACTCACTGTAAAATCTGTACTGTGAACTTCCACGTGCAACTACGTAATAAAATCCTCAGCTGGGGTCTAGGATTCAAACGCCCAGTTCATAGATTCCAAACAGTTCACGCAAATGGGCTTTTACAACCTTTTTAAGAAGTGCCTTCATACCGTCTGCTGTGACAGCTAATAATTCAGGTGGCACTGTAACTGGAAAACCTGAACTGAGCCTGTGACTGGGTGATGCTGCGTTGTACGCTGCAGTGGTGTGTACGAGACACAGTCAGACCCGTGGTGCATGTGGAAGACCAAGTAATCTGTGCTTGACACACATCTCGGCCTGAGACTGATTCAGATATTACTGTTCCGTGGAAGATGAACTGGGAAGACTCACACATAGCCTGATGTTTCTGTAAATAAGTGAGTAGTTGTTGCTCACATTTACGTTTAAACTGTAAACAGTTAACTTTTCTCTTGCCATACCTGAAAGTGCAGGTAGTTAGCTGTGCAGTGTCTTACCCTGCATTGCACCACAATTGTTCATTGAATTTGTTCTGAGACGTAAGTGAGCAGTGCAGCATTTCTGGCTGCAGTATTTGTGGGCTGTGTGAAGTGAGGAAGCTGTTGTTACAAAGACAGGAAGACTAAAGAATCCTGTACCAGATTTCCTCTAGTTAAACTTGAATTTGAACTAATGCTGTCATTTAATGTATTCTTGGAGGAAAAGACTGTGTTAGCAGTAGTTAGTTCTCTGGGAAGGTGGAACAATTTTATTGACATTTTCCTACTTTTTCAAATTTGATATGATAAGAAAGGTTATTTGGAACCTCACTGCTGCACTGCTGCCTGAGACTGGAACGATTACTTTTTCTCATGAAGGCAACTGAGAGCTGCAGTCGTGACCTGTTCTTGTTTGAGGTAGAATCTGTAGGACAGACTTGGAGAGCAGGCCTCTGAATCCAGATAGCTGGACTGACAAATGAGACCATAAAACCTAATGAAGAATGTGTGGAAAGCAGATGGATATGCCTGTTTGCTGTTTGCCACCTAGTTCCTCAAAGCGTGCAGACAGCCCTTGCAGCTGGATGCCAACTAAGGAACTCCACTGTGATCACACCTCAGAGTTATTACATGTTTGTGATACTCTTGGCTCTGCACTTCAAGCATTTCCATGAGGTTCAAAAATCTTGCCTAGCCAATTTAGTGAATCCTGGCTGGGTTGGGCCACTTTTGTCTGAAACGGGTAATTCAGTGTTTCTAGTGTATGCATAGTCCAGAGAGAGGGCTAATCCCCTCAGAATCATAAACACTGCATGTCTATTTATTTATTTATTTTGTGTTTTAGCACCTTTTTACAAATCTAGAAGCGCTTTGAGATGATAACGCTGTGCACGTATAACTGCTTCATTAGCCACTGGTGCAACCATTTCTGGGCTAGAACGTTGCTATTAATGAAGCAACTGAAAAAGCTGGTTTTTTACAGTTCTCTGGTTTTGATCAATGCATCGGGAAAATTTGGGAACTCGAGATAGTGCTGCTTGAACTTTGACTAGCAGCCCGCAGTGTCATGGGTATCTCTAACAGATTGGTAACAAAATAATCCACTGACTACATTTAAAACATGCTATAAAGAATTTGTGCTGTAAACTATTAGGCTTTTCTCCTAAATAAGTTGATGAAGCACAGTACCATGAGGCTGTTCCTGTGTGGCTAGATGCACAAGATTATCTGCAGCTAAAATTTTCCTCTCATCTTTTCTTCTGGGCTTTAGAAGCAATGTCAATGCTTGCAGGTTGTATCTCCTCATTTTATTTGCTTTTATCTCCTTGGATTTGTTTTTTAAAGGCATTGCAAACCTGCTTCACTCCCTTTCTGCTTCCTGTCAAGTGGGATGTCTTTGGTGCTAGAAACTAGCAAAGACTTCGTTGCCAGATCATGTCAGTCTTTTCCTTTCTATAACAGGACAACCTGCAGTGAAGTCAAGGATCATAAATTCTTATATGGATCAGTTTTCCTCTGTGAAAACGGCTTCTTTGTTCTCTTAAGTGGCGTACAAGTTCATGTGGGAGGAAAACACGTAATCAGCATTGTGACATTTTACTTTGTGTTTTCGTTTTTGTAAACAGTAGTTTGAACTGAGTGTTTCACATGACTGTACGAGAAAATGCCAGGGGTCAAGCACTTAGAAAGCTTTGGCTTTTTTTACTCTAACAGGACACATAGCTTGGGAACTGCTATGTCTCCACATTTTCAACATCCTGACAGCAGAACACCTGAGTGCCCGGGGATGGGGATGCAGACACCCTGTGCAGGGTTTGAAGCAGAAACTTTGGGAGACTGGCATGATGGCAGCTTTCTAATGCCTGAAGAAAATCAGTAGGTTTCATGTCGGACTTAAATCCAGTTCTGTTTTGTTTTGTTTTACTCAAAACCTAGTTTCAACCCATACCACACCTGTTCAATAATGGTATTTTTTTAAAGTTTAAATTATTTCAGATATAAGCCATGTTGGCTTCCCCCCATTTGCCAGTCTCCAGTAGTTCCAGGTGCCGTAGCATACACCCATTTGCACAGACCTTGTCAGAGCTACAGTCATCAGC
The DNA here is from genome assembly GCA_011801015.1 of Ardeotis arabs. Classification (NCBI taxonomy): domain Eukaryota; kingdom Metazoa; phylum Chordata; class Aves; order Otidiformes; family Otididae; genus Ardeotis; species Ardeotis arabs. The sequence goes on from JAAGAY010143377.1 coordinate 41,608, forward strand.
TCTGATACTGCTCCAGCAGCTTAAAGCTTCCAGGGCTTTTGCTCGCCAGAGCTGCAGGGTGCAGCACTGCAGCCGTGCTTTTGCCAAAGAAGCCTCAGTGTGAAGCCAAGAAGAGTTTGGGAAAGCTATGGGGAAGTAATATCTTGTTCCTCATGCCATAGCTTCATTTTTCCTCTTACTGACAGATGTCCAGGTGCTTGAGTGTCATTGGACGTTCAGGCAAACTTAAAGCAAGGGGATTAACTTTCAGAGAAAATTGTTCAACTTGTCATATACAAGCTGAGAAAATACTTACTAGGAACATATGGGTTCACTGTCTGCTTTTTGTTTACCACCAGTGAGTGGTGTTCAGTCTCGTATATGCCATGTTCAAAAACTGGATGCAAAGGAGTCAAAATGTAAACACTTTTTCTTAATGGTGAGGGGTTTTCAATTAGTCTTTTTCAAGGTTCTTAATATCTCAAGGGAAGTTTTTGGTGTGTATGCGTGGTTTTATTTTATTAAGCTGTAGCCCAGTGAAAGCAGTTTGGTAGTTTGTTTAACATTTTTTGCGAGTGTTGTGATCTGTAGTAACTGTAACACTTTGACTTCAAGGATTGGTAAAGATTGCAGAATTGTAAGATCTTAATTGTAAAATAGTCAACAGCTTTGCCTTTTTAAAGCATGTTAATGGTTTTTATGGACACTTCCTTTTTGTATACTGAGTGAATGTATTGTTATAGATTTAATGTTTAATGGACCAATAAAGTTTTTCTTACATTTGAAATTAATTGTTGTGATATATAAAAGTTGAAAAGTCAACTAATCCTAGGGGAAGCTTTAAAATATATATAAATAGATGAGCTAAGCAGTTACTGATCTGGTAAAAGTAAATTGGTTTATCTTTTTTTTCACTACATTGGGATGTTGTTTGACAAAAAAAAATGTTGACCTGTGGAATTTTACATGGCTTCACTGTCCATGTTATTTTTGTACTCCTCCAGATCATGATCTCAGAAGATGGCAGGTTGTACAGATTTGTCCGTGGCGTCTGCTTTGTACAATCCAGCTCTCTGAGATGTGTCAGATGCCTCTGACAGTGCAAACAAAATATTTTCCAGGCCAAGTATAGCACTGAAGCCCGTGCAGTTGTTTGAAACAAAGATCTCTGAATTTTTTTTTTTTTCCTTTCCTCATTTGCCCAGACGGTGGAGTAGGCAGCTGCTGAATTTGACACCTGGATCTGCACCAGGGAAAGTGCTGTGTCTCCATGGGTATTGGTTCCTTGCTTTTCACCATGCATGTTCAGGCTGTCATGGAGCCCTATTTTGGCCTGAGCCAGCTGCAGTAGTGGTTGCACCCATGCCAGACCCACACCAGGAGATGAGTTTCTTGTGGTTATGAGAAACCACTGACCGAGTTTCAAAGGGTCGAATGGCAGCTGCTGTTCTTCATGCAGCTCTGGTGCAGGAGAGTGCTGGTGCAGGTAGCTGGGAGGCTATGCTTTTTCACTGAGGTGCAAGGCAGAGAGCAGTTCCCAAGTGGTGCTGAGGGTCTGTGAGAGCCGACCACCTTCTCTCAGCAGCTTCCCACAGGTCTGCACACCCCTGCCTTCACCTGACTGCAGCATCCTGGTGGGATGTTCTCTTCTAGTATTTGAAACCAGGAGATGGTCAGACCAGGAGATGAGGGAGTCCACTGCGTGCTGGGGGAAGAACTGGCTCAAAGGCAGAGCTCAAAGGGTTGAGGTGAATGGAGCTACATCTGTCTGTGACTGGTCACCAGCGGTGTTCCTCAGGGCTCAATTCTAGGGCCAGTCCTGTTCAATGTGTTTATCAATGATCTGCATGCAGGAGTTGAATGCACCAAACGGGGAGGTGCTGTTGCCTCTCTCAAGGGAGAAGATGCCTTGCAGAGGGATCTAGGTAGATTGCAGCATTGGGCAATGATTAATGGGTTTAAAGTTAGTAAGCTGAAATGTTAGATGCTGCATCTAGGACAGGGTTATGCTGGGCACAAGTGAAAACTGGGAGAGGAATGGCTCGATAGCAGCCCTGCAGAAAGAGATCTGGGGATGCTGGTTGACAGGAGGCGCAAGAGGAGTCAGCAGCGTGCCCGGGCAGCCAAGAAGGCAATCCACATCCTGGGGTGAATCAAACAGCATAACCAGCTGGTCTGAAGAGGTGACTGTCCCGCTGTACACAGTGTTGGTTCAGCCTCATCTGGAGTACTGTGTGCAGTTCTGGGACCCATAATTTAAGAAGGATGTGAAGGTCCTTAAATGTGTCCAGAGGAGGGCAGCAAGGCTGATGAAAGGGCTGGAAGGCATCTCCTGTGGGGAGTGGCTGAGGACTCTGGATTTGTCTAGTGTGGAGAGAAGGAGGGGTGACCTCGTTGCTCTCTACAGCTTCCTGAGGAGGGGAAGCGGAAAGGGAGGTGCTGAGCTCTTCTGCTTGGTACCCAGTGATAAGATGCATGGTAGTTGTTCAAAGCTGCATCAAGGAAGCTTTAGACTGGACATTAGGAAGCATTTCTTTACCAAGAAGGTGGTCAGACCCGGGAATAGGCTTGCTAGAGAGGTGGTCGATGCCCCAGGCCTGTCAGTGTTTAAGAGGCATTTGCACAATGCCCTTAATAACATGCTTTAATTTCTGGTGAGCCCTGAAGTGGTCAGGCAGTTGGGCTACGTGCTCATTGTAGGTCCCTTCCAACTGGAGTAGTCTGTTCTAGTTTAGAGAACAGAAGCATTTTAAGTGTGCTTGTCACTGTGTTTTTAGCACACAGGAAAGTGTTAACCTTTGGTGAGATGTTGTTAGGCCCTGGTGCACAGGAGCCCCAGGACTCTGATCTCCAAAGTAGTTGCAGCTGCTGCGCCAGCTGAATGCAGCCCAGCTGTGCAGGCGAGAGAGAATGACAGGGTCGGCTTTAAAGATGAGGGACAGCAGCATCTTTACTTGCCGGGGCCACACATGGAGCTATGTCTGCATTGCACAATAGTCCAGAAAGAGGTAGTGGTGCAAGAGGAGATTGTTTAAACAACAGTTACTTACACAGGAGTGATGAAAACGTGAGAGCAGGAGGTTCCCAAAGCCTGGACTATGACCCTGGGGCAAAGCTTTGTCTGTGACAGCCGGACTTTGCTGTTCCTGAACTTGCATGTGCTGCAGGCAGGTCAGGGAGAGCCAGGCCTGTGGCATCTTCTGTGAGGAGACCACCTGTACAAAATGCAGGCACTGCAGGCCAGCTGTGCTCTGGCTGTGGGGCACCTCCGGTGTGCCGCGGCATAGCACAAACTGCCTTCTGCCCCAGTTGCACCCAGACCATTCAGAGAGAATGTCTGCCTGGAGAAGGGGCTCCATCCAGTGAAATGCAAATGCATGATAAGGGAGGTGTAGATTTGGTTTATGGTCTGTGTTCTCATTCAAAAATGACCAATACTGCAGTTACACTCTATGTTCAGCTAGAAAAAAAGATGTGTTCTCTCATCTTTTAAGCATAATTCGACAATATCCTCTGTGTTGCTCCAAAGTAACTAGCCTTTCAGTCCTCTGTGGAAAACTTGGTGAGTGAAGTTGGGTTTGGTGTAGGAGGACTGCAACTGGAGGACCTTTCGTGATGAAGCACCATGCCAGGGCGACACTCCTGCATCGTGCTCTTTGCTGTGGGACACTGGGATCCCTCGTGGGACAGGTCCCAGGGCCACATTGCTTCCAGAAGCCTTGACAATGGTGGACAAGCCTGCGGTGAAAACTCTTCCTGTAGCTGAAGCCTTTGATAACACCATAAACCTTAAGGGGATTTTTATAGTACTAAGAACCGGAAACACCTAATGCTGGGTTGTTTTTTTTTTGGGGGGTTTTTGTATTCTCACCTGATAATTTAACTCACCATTTCTCCTATATTCTTGTGCTACAAACCAGCCACAGCTGTTCATTTTCTCAGAGCTACTTCTGATTTTTAAAACCGTTGCTGTATTCCTCTCTGCATGTTTCCTCCCTCCCCGCCCCCTCCCGCTGAAGTACTATTTCCCATTGTCCTTTTTAAAGTAATTATCCTATAGGCTGCAATATCCTTCTCTTAGCTGTTCTTGGAACTTGTCCTCCCTTCCTTTCCTAGCTCCATTTTGAAAAAGGATGTAGTAGAAACATACACGGTATCCAACATTTTTCTGTGCTCTGAATTATGGAGTGCATTGTGATACAAGGTGGGGGTTTTTTTTGGCTTTTTGTTTTCCAGTCCTTTCCTAATGGTTACTAGTGCTTAGTGTTTTGAGTTTTTAACTTGGTGTCTTACTTTCATAAGATTGCAGTACCTGCTGAGAGCAGGTCAGGGGACAGAGGTCAAAGCCTGGCTTTTTTTGTGTATGTGAAAGTTAGGATTATTTTCTCTGTAGAGGTGATTCTGCATTTATCTCCATATGTCTTTTTTTCTTGTTTTAGTCACAGGCAAGCCATAAGATGTGATTACAACACCCTGCAGTCAGACTTTTTGCTTTTAAAGGATGTGATAGTGTTACTCATAGTTTTCTGGGAGTGTGAGGGCAGGGAGGTCTAACGGAGCTCTTTTAGAGGAAGTCTGCCAAAGGTGACCGACTCTCCAAAGGAGTTAAACTGCTCTAACAGAGATAAAAACTTTTTCCTAGCAGGGCTGGAAAAGTACTAAGAAGCCTTTGGCTTGGCCAGACCACCAACCACTTCATGCCCGGATGCAACCTGTTGTTTCTGACACATTCCAGACAGACAAAATTGCAGTTTCCTCCCCACCCTCTTTAATACTGAATCGAAAATGGCAAGAGATTCAGACTTTTCCTGAGAATGTTTTAAGCAAGTATCATTCCATTACGTGCTGCTCCCTAGCTTTTAAGGCAAATTTAAAAACAAGTGAAGCCCCAGTATATTTTGTCTCCTTTTTATTTTCACTTTTATACAAAAAAAAAAAAAGTCTGACATCATAGTCACATCAATGAGAACAAGCTGTGGTGTGCATTCTTGCCACAACAATCGTATAGGAATTTAAAATATATTGGTTTATTGTTTGCAATAGCAATGTTAGTTTGCCTTTCCCTCTTAAATATCACCAACGCCAAATTGCTGAGCTTGAAATTCTTGAAAGTCCTCTGGGATGGTGTCTGAAAAGAGGAAAATATGCAAGTGTTTAGTTTCTTCTCACAAAATCAAGGAGCACTTAAATTAATGAATTACCCACCTACTCTTTTTTTTAGGCAAGATGCCTTCTCTTTTGTTTACACATTAAGAATGAGCAGGGAATGTTTCCAGTTTTAGCTGTACAACACTGAAAAGCACAGAGAGGCTAACAAAACAGCGCGTGCTACACTGCCAGCCCCTAATGGAGTACTGTCAACCTTCAAATTAAACTTCCACTCAAAACCTTTGTGGCTTCCCCTCTTAACGTTTTTATTAATAAACACTGACCAGAAAGGCAGAAAGTGTGGTTGCCTTGCTCTGCACCCCAGACACATTTGTAGCATCAGCGTCTTTTATTTCTCATGTGTCCTAAGTCAGCGTCCCTGTGATGGTTTCCCATGCCACAAGAAAGGTCAGAAACATTAACCCAAGGACCAACAGCAACTGGAAGAAAAACTTCAGAACTGGCACAGGGAGCTGGGTCAATGTCGTAACTACAGTTCTGTCTGAAGTGTTTAGTTTGCAGTGTGCCTTTGCCAGATCCCAGAATATTTTATCTGGAGAGCCACAGAGCTAAACGTAGACTTAAACCTACAGCCAAAGTTGGAGCCATGGCAGTGAAGCTCAACTGCCTGACCTCACCTTTACTCTGCTTATTTCCACCCTGATGCTGGACAGGTAACTCCAAATTCAAAAAAGGCAGTAACTATATAAATACACACAGCATCTACAAAAAAGGGCTAAGTCAGTCCTTTCCTGTTTGTTGATCACTTCTCTTTTTGAAGCCTGGAAATTCTTTTTAAGCTTTTTCTGCAAATGAGGAACTTGCCTGAAATAAAAGCAGGGATACTTGGGGGCTCCAGAGACTTCTTTGAGGGGGTTTCATTGACTTAATTGCAGCGCCTGCAGCAGAGCCACTACCTGTTCACTGCCAGGAAAGTATCTGCAGCTTCAGTGGCAGATTTGGAACATGCTTTCGAGACTCCTACCAAGTAATTTTTGATTGTAAGCACCACTGTCTAGAAGTTCTTCTGTTTAACTATGACCTGCAAGGGCCAGCCTAGATGTACCTTGATGGACCCAAGAACCAGGGTCCATCACCAGAACAAGCCACAGAGACAGGGTCTGGCCGTGCAGCGACTGTGTCCACTGCAGACTTGGGCCTGGGCTTCTTGAATCCACAGAAAGCAGAAAAGGAAACTATTCCAGCTTGGCTGGTAGCTTATTTTCCTAAGGCTGCCTTCATGAGGTAGGGGTTGATGCCGAGAGGAGCAGGGCAGCCCCTCCAACCCCACTTCAAGCTAACTGAACTGCTGCCAGGGCAGAAATACTTCGACATGATCAGCTTCGGTGTGAGCGACCAAGGTTTGAATTTTCCCATATCATGGGAGATTAGGGCTAAGCTCCAAGGCTCTTACCCCATGAAGAGTGAGCCAGCACACTCCCAAAGAGTCTGAGAAGGATTCCTCCGTGGGGGGAAGGGCATCTTCTGATGCTGTCCTCCCACAGACAGGAGCAACCAGCAAGTACACGAGTGACACTGACTCCTGGTGACTAATCTCACTGGCTCTCCAGATTTATTTCACCTTGTACTCAGAGCTGGAGGCATCCTACATACATGATGGCCTCAGTATATTGTGCACATGCAACTCTCACGGTTGGTTGGTTTTAAATAACGTTGCTAATTCTCTGATGACAGCTATACTACTTAGTTGGCACAAACTCTGCAGCAGAGTGACTGCTCTGGGAGGAGCAGTTGTGAGGTGTTAGTTCCCGTCTGGCTGGGCTGCAGTGTGCTGCTGGTGTCAGGGGAGGCGTTTCACGGCTGTGAATAACTTGTAAATGAAAAGCAAAGGAAAGGAGGCAAAATGGCTTAATATGGCTTAATCCAACAGCCACACTACAGGTTCTTCACGGTCACTTGCTAGTTGTTAGCTAAAATGACATAAAAGCAACATTACCGTTGCAGCGGTATTTCAGGTTGGACCAAATAATGTTTTCCTGAGAGAAGCAGAAAACTCCAAGCCGTCCTCCTCGCATCGTGGTGTCTATAGTTACACCAGAGTCTGCCACTAGGTCAGAGCCTTCATAAAATCTTGCCCTTAATGAACGCAAACAGAAGCTCTGTTAGGTCTTTTCCAAGGCTGCAGCATTCATAAAAGTAATTTCCTTACCCATGGTGACTCTAGCCTTGGATGTGCTATCCTTCCACCTAGCCTAGGGGAGAAAAAAGTTCCTCTGCAGGCTGGGAACTGGAGCAATGCTGCATGCTGGCAAGAGCTGGGCAGGGAGGGTGTTTTGGTGGTTGCTGTTTTTTTACACATCCTACAAAAGCCCTGGGATGCTTTTTTTTTTTCCTGTAATCAGTCAGGCTGGGAGCTTTAATTTGAAAGTTTCCACAGTTGACAGTTATCATGAGAGAAAGGGAGAACCAGATTAGATTGGTTGAAGAAGGTCAGATTGATACTGTCTCACACAGTTTGAAGCTAAACTTTATTTTTTTTTTAAAACAGGCAAAGTTTCAAACAAACCACTTGGAATCTTAAACTTGTGAGATTTCTCTAAAAATGTGAATATGAGTAATTCCAGGAACAGTTTTGATGATCTGGCATCTTGTTAGAAAACCCATCGGCAAATTCCCAAATAGCTCTAGGAAGAGCTGCACCCTGCCAGCTCTCCAGCGCATGCCCTGTACTGACGCCTTGAGCAGGACCACGCTGGAGCCAGCCGAGCTGTTGCAGCATTAAGTCCTCAGCCTCTGGGGTACTGGGTAAACAACTTAGAGGATGAGAAGCCTGGAGGGCCCCGTTTTGGATGAGGACACTGCTGGTCTGACATGCAAGAAAATAGCAAGCGGTGAAGGGAAAGAAAGTTTCTGTGTCTTTTCACATAATAAGAAAAAAAAAAAAACAAAAAAAAAAACCCAAACCACAATTCCTGTTATGTTCCTGAGTTTATTTCCTGATTTGCTAAGGCAGTTCAAAAGTATCTGTACAAGTAATAGAACTTGTTATCTTTCAAACTGCCGTGGGAGATGCTGGCTCCAGTGACTTTTTCCTAGGTTTCCTTGAAGCCTCAGAAAACCTTTGCTAGACACGTTATGGTCTGTGGCATCTGGCCACACAGCGAGATGTGGACAGAGAGCTGGCAGAGGCTCACTTTAGGCCTGGCTGCCTTTTGTTTTTGAAGGCTCTTGTGACAGTGACTTTGCCACTTTTCCCAGTTGAAGGGGGCATTAATTAGGCTGGCTAGAGAGACTGCAATCACAGACAGATGTTTGCTTGTGAAGCAGCTTCACAAACAGCCTGGTATAAAGAAAAGTTGCCACCAAAAATCTGTTCACTACTGCCCTGTGTCTGGGACACAATAACTGACAGTATAAATGTTCTTAATGCATAAAGCCAAACATGCTCACTCCAATTACCACTGCACCAGAAAAGTGGAATAATTACGCCATCAAGTTACTGCATCTTAACTGCAGGGTGGTTATTTTTTTTTTTTAAGAACACCTGACCTGTATTTCTGTTCTGTTCTAAGGTTGCAAAACCTGAGCTGATGATGCCAGAGCAGTTTAGTTTTTGCATTTTAACATCAACCTTGATCTACAAGTATAATTCCTGCTGATCTGGATGTTGCAGAGTAAAACATTTCCTCCTGAATGGTGAATTTTTTTTAAAAATAACTCTTTTCTTTCCAAATGATGAAATAAGAATAGATAATATGCTCTACGTAGCTTTGATAAACTTTCTGAATATATGTAATCTCAAATCTACCACATCAGGATAATTACTGATCTTACTTAGGATGACAGCCTTTAAGTGGACAACTTTGATTAATTCTGTGATCCCAGAACATGTAAATGAACTATCACAATTCCAACAAAAAATATTCTAAAAGATCAAAATAAATAAATTTTGAAATGCATTGTCTTTCAGATCAGTGGCCAGTAGTAGCTTGGAAAACAATTAAAGCCAGAAAAGGGCTTATTAGAGTCGGGCATAGTTACAACAGCCAGATGGTAGAAAACTTCAGTTACAAACAAGCTTAGCTTGGAATTGTCTTTCCCAGGAAAAGAAGTGCAGGATGAATTTCACAAGTCTAACCTGAATAAGGCTGCATCAGTGCAAAGCCCAGACATACTATAAATTCTCAGATCATCATCTGAATTAAGCATTGAGAAGCAACAGTTTAGGCAGACACATATCTCTACTCACCTTATCTATCCTTTCCTCTCTTACCTGATATAACCAATCTGGGGTCTGTGCTGCAAGAACCAGCGGTAGGAGACTTTGTCTTTCCACCCTACATTTCGGGGGTCCTTCCAGAGCAGCCTGACCTGATCGCTGGTGTCCCCTGTGTGCCAGAGGGAGTTGCGGAGGTGCTCACCAGGGCCTGTCTTGGATTTCACAGCCTGCAGAAATACAATTTTCCAATGCTGATCACAGAGAAATGTCGCTTTAAGGACCTCTAAGTTTTTTTTGTAGCAGGGAGCAGGTCTGCAGAAGTACCCTCCCTCCTGCTCACAAGCCTCTTAACTTCTCTTGTGTAATGGCAGGTGCTCTTGCATGGAAGAGCAACTGAGTACCTGGCCCAAGGAGAAGGAGGCAATTTCACCAGTTACAGCCAGAGCACAATCAGAGCAGGGACTACATGCTCCAGCTGGTGAGCAGGGGCAGAACTGGAGATGAAGTTCCTTTAAAAATGATGCTATTACAGCAGCTGCCTGACCTCGCAGTTTTCACACTGGGAGAGAACAGCAGTCGGGCAGCACGGCCAACATGCAGGGCGATGGCTTGGCCAGTGCACGGCATGACATCTTAGCCCATCGCGGTCAGACTGCACAGTGGCATGGCCAACACATGGCAGGATGGCACAGACAGGCACCACTGTGTCCCCAGCTAGAATCCATGACCAGTACCTTTAGCTGAATGCCGGGCTCTGCAACAGCTCTGAAGGGAGTTGCTTGCCAGTACGTCTGTTCAGTCTGCTTCCACATTACCACATAAAAGCTAGAGCTGTCTTGATAACCAAAAATAAAGCCAGCATAGTCGTCATCTGTCACCGTGTTCACATGGAAAGTGCCCTCAAAGTCAACACCGTTAAAAGCTGTGTAACCTGAGGATACACGCAGGTTAAAAACGCATTCACATGCTGCAAGTTTTCTGCTGTGAAACTTGAATCTCAGAAGAGGGTACATACCAACAGCAAGGCCAGGATCACTGTTCATAGTCTGCACAATTTCCATGCCCTGCAAGAGTAAATTCAGGGTGGTTAGTGTGCGTCACGAGGTGGGCTGGCTAAGCCTGCCAGCCTTTTCTGTCCTCCACCTAGCACCCCCTCCACCCATCGCCTCTGCTCACAACATGTCTGTAACACTTGTAGCTCAGAAAAACTACAATCAAACACTAATGTTTCAGCTGCTTGTGTGCCCCGAGCCAGGAAGGATTTTTCTTTTCCCACTGCAGACAGGATACCACACTAGACAGACCTTTTCCTGACCCACAACGGCTCTTCTTGTATTCCTATCTGGTCTAGAGGCAGATGGACCTAATTTAATGAAGGGTTAAAAACCAGAAACATTCAGAAAACACATAAATAACTTAATTATCTTACTAATGTAAAAATATCAGATGCACATTACTACCTGTCTCTTATACACATCTTGGCTGGCTCAGTAGAGACTTTAGCAATGGAAATACATTGCACATACCTTGTGACTCAGAACACATCAGCCTCCTGAAGGCTAAAATTTATCAGTGTAAATAACTGTTATTGGGCTCCATCTAGGAGTAAATGCTCTGCTATACAGTAGGTCAGACTTCCAAATTCTGGGAAGGACTAATGAAACTGTTTACTATAGAAATATTTCAATAGGGTGACACAAAAGTCTCCTGTTTGTCTTCCTGGCAGCAATGAAATCCACCCAGAACAAGCTGATCAGTCTGTAGTTATTTCAGATTATTAGGAGCATCAAGCTTCAACCCATCATAGGCTAAAAGAAAGTTCCTTCATTAGAACTCCTGTAAAACAGTCAACCAACCAACAGCTTCCACTTTTCACTTGTTTGCCAGAGGTCCAGCAATTACAGTTTACTGTGGTTTTCAAATGATCTTTCTCACACAGGTAAGACAGACCAAATGTATTTTTACCTGGTTCAGAACCACCCAGTTCGGATCAATCTGTGCATCCCCCTCTGGGTCCAGCACCACTGTCTGATAGGCCCTGAAGTCTGTCAAGGTGATCTCTGCGTTCTCAGGGCACACATCAATCTGATCAATCACTGTATCTTGGTCAAAATCAGACTCACAGATATCTCCAACTCCATCACCTGAATGCATCAAAGAAGTGAAAGCAGATTTATGGTGCAGCAAGTAGCCACATCTGGCCAGGCCACTGGATCAGGGTGCCCAAGAAGCAGGTGGAGTGTCAGTCTTGATGGCTGCTGTACACAGGGAGGGGACCTGAGGACCTCTGCCTTGGCCAAAGGGCTCCCAAATGTTGGGGTCCCTCCTGGGATGAGCGTATGCACCCATGGTGACAGTCGGATCCTAGTGCACATGTGTAATGCCTGGGGAAGGATGTAGTGCCTAAGCACCAAAATGGCTCCTGAACACCCATCTTACCATTATCATCTTCCTGCCCTGGGTTGGGGACCAGCCTGCAGTTGTCAGGGCCTGGGGGCAAGAGGTCAGGAATGCCATCGTTATCATCATCCTCGTCACACTCGTCACCCAACCCGTCCTTATCCGTGTCCAGCTGGGAGCTGTTGATAATAGTGGGGCAGTTGTCTGTGCTGTCCTGGTGCCCATCGCCATCGCTGCAAGCACAGAGACAAAAAGAAATGGCACGCAGGCATCAGCTCCTGCCTCTCGTGTGGGATGGCACGGGTATCTGAGTGGGAAATGCACTGGAGACACCTCCAGAGGTGGGAACAGACCAGTGGGCCACCATGATCTAGTGTCACTCAGGTGGATGGACAGCAAGGAGACAGGGAACAGAGACTATATGATAAGGTAGCAGAAAGATGAAGACTAAGCCTGGAGCTATAAAAATACTCAGATAAGGAAAAGAAAAAGAAGCCTTACATGGAGTGGGAAAAGATACCAGAGCCCAAGATCGCAAATAACATCCACTCCTAAAGGATGTGTAAGGCACATGCCACAAGTGCAGTGTTACCAATCAAAAGGCACCCAGGAGACAGCAAGAGCTCAACAGCTGGTGTACCTTGTCACACACGTTGTCCACAAATGTCTTGGTGCTCATGAACGTGCAGGCGTGAGTGTGAGTAAAAATTTTTGGGAGACTCTGCATGAGCACCTGAAATCAGATTTATTTAAAAAACAAGCCCCACTTTCACCCTCCTGCAAAGCACTAGTGTTGTCACAATACAGTCCCGCAGGGGAGCCGCACAGTAAGAAAGAGGAGAAAGTCTGTAGCTCCCAAGCACCCGTCCAGTCCATGGCTGCACCAGCTGGTTACAGTGAAGAGTCACCAGGAATGGGGACACAGACCACAGAAAAGGGTTTGGGAAGTTATGCGTGGCTGCCTTGTTTCTCCATGCCAAGCATTAAGTCCATCTGTGCACAAAAGTGGCCTGCAGTCGGACATGTTTTGTACACACACCATAAAGAAAATGCTTTCTGGTGGTAAGCAAGCGTGTTTCCCCTCAGTAGCCTTCTGCCTGGCACAGGCAGAGCAGAAGTGACATGCAGCCAAATTACAGCAGTGCTGCACCTCATAGCTATGCATATTCCCACCTACCTCTCCCTGCTTAAGAAAAGTGCTTTCATTTTAGGTCAGAGCAACTAATGTCTGCACATTCTTGAGATTAAATGCAATGAGGACCACACACATGTATCTACTGCAAGGTTAACCCCAGGCAGAACTACAGCATTTCTACCAGGCAATGCTTCATACACATTAGTTAGGTTTGAGGGGGAAAAAAAAAAAATAGTAGTTTGGGTTTTTTTTGTTTTTAAACAGGAAAAAAAAAAACAAAGCCATATCTACTTAAAAGTAAAACAGCTCCCAGTGTGGGGCCTTGGCAGCTACTGGCCTAAGGCTGGGAATGTTTCCTGCAGAGGTGAGGATGTGGGCTCCCCACACTTATCATCCCACACAGTAGCACCCACCAACGGCCCTAGGGTGAGACCTTGCAGTCGTCTGTGGCTGGTAAAATGATGTGCCAGCACAGGATTTATCACTTCCCTTTCCTTATGCAGAAGCTGCTTCCAACCAGGCGTTAGCAGTTTGTCATGGGATGTGCTCCCCTGAATGCTCAGGGCATGTAAAAGCCATAGAGGAGCTGTGCCACCTCGCCACTCTTGCTGACCTAAAGCAAGTATCTGCAAATGTTTTACACTTAATAAAATTCTGTTTCTGAAACACCAGGTTCTTATGGAAAAACATACAGCCCTTAACTGTGACATTTCTGCTAAAGAAAAAAAAAAGAAAAGAGGAATTAAAAATGAAGAAAGGAAAAAAGATGTTACCTCACTAAGAAGCTCTGAGCAGTGCTCTGGGTTTTACAGCCAGAGAACTGCTCTGAATGTCACTTCCACAGGAATTCCCAGGAAGCCTGTGTGAACACGGGGCTAAAGGTGAAGGGCTCTGTAACTGTACTGCTACAGGGAAGTGAACCAAAAAGGCTGATAAATCATAACATTGTTTTTGAAATAACATCTCTTTGAGGAGGTACTGGAATTAAATCCAGGCTAGTCTGAGGCATTGCAGCTCTCCAGGAATCCGCAGGATGCTTCACTTCAAAACTAGCTTCTTCCACTTCCCTGCTGCTGTTAAAAGCCACAACACAGCATACCTGTCCTGATTGGTGTCACAGGAATCTCCAACCAGGTCATTGTCAACATCCGACTGCAAAAGGAAACAGAGAAAGTTCCAGTATCGGCTGCTGGGACCATCTATTAAAATGGCAGTATTAAACCAAAACACAACCAAATAAAATACAATTAAAATAAAAGCATGGAAAAACATTTGTTTGACAAAAAGTATTTGCTCGTTTCCATCCTCCATCTAACCAAAAAGTCAGTTTTATTACAGAAAAAAAACTTGAGACAATGAATAATCAAGGGTTAAATTTGATTTGAGCAGTTCAAGCAAGATGAGTAGTTCAAGCAAGATTCCTCTGCTACTGGAAATAAGTATCCCTCATTTCTAACCAAGGCTGATTTCTGAAGCAGCTTTAAAAATCTACCATGTTTCTCTTAAGTTTCCAGCATTTTTTTTTAGTCACAAGGGGCCTAGCCAGAACTCAAAACATATGAAAAGTCCCACTGACTTCTCACCTAGGAGCAGTGAAATTTTTGCTAAATAAGGACACCAGAATTTTGTCCTAATTAAAGAAATACCAGGTGTAACTGAATCACACCCCTGTGTGGAGTCTGGCATTGGAATCCGTGGGACTGAAGCACGGCCGCATTTCAGAGCATGACAGTAGAAGATACCAGCAGGCCAGAGGTGCTAACAACATCCCAAGTTATGAGAACACACCCTGGTGGCACCCCTTTCCCACGTCAGGACAGTTTGAAGCTCCATAAAACCTTCCTGAATACCTACTGTTAAAAGATAAACACTGTGGCTGCATGGGCTGCCTCGTTCTTTTGCATCTTTTTGGACCTCAGTAGTCCCTCTCCCTAAATGAGGATACTTCTTCCTTCTGTCTGCTAACCTGGTTTGGGTTGCTGATTGTAGGGCAGCTGTCACAGGCATCACCAACACCATCATTATCCTGGTCCTCCTGGTCTTGGTTGGGGATCCTCTGACAATTATCCAACAGGTTCTTAATACCTAGTGAAATGTGGATTGGACATTAGTTAAGAACAATTCCCGTATTTGTTACTGGACAACATAAACATCAAGAACAGTAAAGACACTATTCCTTTTCAGCAACTACTTAATCTTGCAGTGACATTATAAGCCTGCACAGCAAATATTCCTTAAATGTACATCCATTCATTTAATACAAGTCAGAAACATCTTGCTAAAGAACAGCTTTCAACCCCATTGCACACACTTCATTAATTACAGACAATTCATTCTATCTTGTTACAGGACGGGATGTGAATCTTTGTTATTACATTTGAAGGGCTGTGGTTTTTTTACTTCTTCCAAGTCTCCTACAGCAATGAAAATAATACATTGTGTAGCTCTTGGGCACCTGGGACAGGCAACAGCTGGGTACTCTGGACATGTTTGCACCTTTAAGGAAGTACCGAATGACCACCAGCCTTAACTAACACATGAAACATGGCTTGGTTTATCTGTTACAGTGTTCAATGCTTCCAATAGAGGCTAAAAGATATATATTAATCTAAATGAAAAGGATTCCAAACACAAGCTTCATGAAGAAAGTCAATGTATTACATGACACTTAGCAGCCAGTGACAAGAAATCTCCTAACACACAGCACATTCTGGGCAAGTTTCAAGAACATCGGAGAAGCTGGAAGTGAAAAATTACCAACCATCTCCATCCATGTCATCATCACAAGCATCTCCTTTCCCGTCACCATCTGTGTCCCTCTGGTCATTATTCAGGATATTGCGGCAGTTGTCACAAGCATCTCCAAAGATATCTTGGTCGACGTTTCTCTGGTTAACATTGGGAGCCAAGACACAGTTATCCTGCAAGAGACACATATCCAGATCAGACATGAACCAGGCCATAAATCATTAATTTCTAATTTAGTGGATTTATATAACTCTTGTGGTTTTTTTCTACTTTCACAAAAAATTATTACCATGAGGAGTCTGACATTTTAGGTGAATATTAGCTCTGTATCAGATTTCACTGGCTCCCTCAAAGCTCTGCTTTGAGCCACACCACGGGAACCCTAAACATAAACACCCAGTATCACAAGGCTTTATTTATAACTTTGACTTCTGATTTTGGATGCATTCATGGTGAGTAACCTCTTTCAGTGCCCTGGCTTCCCTACGTGGTCCTTCTCAAAAGCTGAAGTTCAGAGATCTGGACAGGGTTTGTAGATGTTCTCAGTGAAAGGCCATTGCCCCCTTCTGGTACAGACTCAAACCAAAGCTGAAATACTTGGAAAAACAGGACTTTTTGATGCAAAAAGTACAAGTTTGGATTTTCGGCGGTTTTTTTTTTTTGGTCAACCAAGCTGCTGTTGACTCTCTAAGATGGTCTGAATTTATTTTCTGATACATTTTGCAGTATTGTACCCACATGGAAACCTCCTTCGCTTTGAGAACACAATTCAAAGCTTTTTCAAGTTACTGGCAAGACACTTATTAATTTATGTGGGTTTTGGATCCTTCATGGAATGTGATGTCAGGTTAACCTGCTCTTTAAAAAGAAGGACAGTAACACAAGTAATGTTCCTGAAGGCCATGCTGTGGGAGAGTGTGACAGAAGAACACAAGTTCTGTATATAAAAAGCTCTAGAAATCAATGCTAAAACATCATAATGGAGCATACACTGGTGGGATTTAAGGGTGGGTGAGACAGTCTGGGTTTTTTATGTCTTTTAATAGCAAGCATTACATAAAAGAAAAAGACAGGATTTAGAGAGTTGCTGACAATAATGGGTATAGGATAAGCTCTGTCAAATAGTAGTGAGTCAGATTTCAAAATCACTGCCTATTGCAGTAACATGAAACTCTTCTGTTTGCACAGACCTCTCCACCCTAATCTATACACAGCACCTGCTCATTGGGAATGCCATCTCCATCCGCATCCTCATCACAGGCATCTCCAATCCCATCACCATCAGCATCTTCTTGTCCAGAGTTTGGAACAAATCTGCAATTGTCCTAGACAAAAAACAAGACTTGTCTGGTGTTCTATGGCTAAACTGGATGTCTTCACAATTTAAATGACTTTTTCTATTATTGTCTTAATTAATCAATTAATCAAATTAAATACAATCTATCCAGAGGAATTCAACGACTTGAAAAAATATTAATCCATCTAGTCATGCTTCTTCCACTCTTCTTCAGCCCTCATGCTCTGAATTATTATAGGATTAAGAAAGAATTTCCTACCTTTCTGCAGTTTTCAGCAGAGCATGAGAGGTCGTCGTTAGGGTAGCCGTCTATGTCAATATCTTTTCCGCAAATATAACCATCACCAGCCCAGCCGATGCCACACTATCAATAAAACACCATGGTCGTACTACCAAAAGGTTAATGAGTCACTGTAGCAATATTGAAGAGGGAAACCCCACATCAATCATGAAAACACTAACATATAGAAGGCACGGACAGACACTGAAGTACAATGAGGTACTTCAGCATCTCTCAAAGTGGAAACAAAATCTTTGTTTCAGGCTTTCTATATCTAGGCACAGCTAGAAAGAGCTAAGACTTGATGTTAAATGGAATGTGTGCCTGCAACACCTAATGATTTCAGTGTGAGCTATAGATTTCTTTTAAACACTGATCGGGAATCAATTTCAGTTCCTCACCTGCTGATGGAGAAAAAGAAAACAGGGGACCTAGGCAGAATATCCACCCAGCATCTCAGCAAGGGGCCCAGTGTTAGATGGGATGACTGTGTTTTGCTCAGTATCTCAAGAATACATCTGCAACTAGAGGAGGTTTGAAGAGAAAACTGTGCTGACAGTTACCAAGTTTGCATCAGCAAAGCAAGTTCACCTGCACATAAGTTTCTCCTAGCCAATTAAATTGGTGCTGTTTCAAACCAATGCCTAATTTGTATTGTAACTGAAAATATATGCACAGAACTGCATGTCAAACTCTGGCCTCCCCTTAAAATGAGAGCTTGGCCAACACAAGTATCTAGGCACCTTCCCATTACAGCATGGACTTAAAATATCCTAGATTCCTCTTCTTTGAAATAGATCTACTTAAAAATACTACCAAAGCACATACCAGCAAAAGCATGCACTGTATCCATATTTAGGACACAGGATTAGTCTCTTGCTTCCCCTTGCAAGCTGGAAAAACTAAGTAATATACTTGACTTACAATGAAAGTTCATATGCCACTTGGTGCTCCCCTGCTCCCACAGCTAACAAGTACAGCCATGCCTAGAATCTGTGGTCTCACTTGGAAAAATACCATCTCTACCAGCAGGTAAATACAGGCACGTTGGGTATGCAGAAAGGACCCCTACTCACTGCTATATAGCTTAGCACCAGAAGAGGAATTTGTCCTTGAGATGTCTTCTGTAGAGTGACACTTGACAGTCCTTTCTGAGGAAACTATGGAAAGTCTATAAAAGCCATTCCCAAAGAATCTAATTACACAGACACAGTAAATATGGTACATAAGTATGGCTGCCTTACAGACATGCTGCAAGAAGAAAACCATCACAAGATAGACTCAGTTTGGTTATTTTTGTAGCTGGTCTGGGCCAGTGTGCCACAGTCTGGTTAAAACACCCAACTGTATAAAACGATCACAAAGACCTTCTCAG
Organism: Ardeotis arabs; assembly: GCA_011801015.1. Classification (NCBI taxonomy): domain Eukaryota; kingdom Metazoa; phylum Chordata; class Aves; order Otidiformes; family Otididae; genus Ardeotis; species Ardeotis arabs. Next base: position 60,150 of record JAAGAY010143377.1, read on the forward strand.
TTCCAGAGTAAAAAGGCTATTTTTCACTGCACAAATACATGAATTTATGAACTCACAATGCATGTCACCTCTCCTCTCTTCTCCTCAATACAGCGGGCATGGACACTGCACGGATTGAGGGCTCGATTTCTACAGCTCCTCTCAGCTTGGCATCCCCTGGCTTGGTCTCCTGTATATCCTGGTTTGCACTGGCCGCAGCGGTAAGACCCCTGTAAGAACAAAAAGTTACTAGCCAGCCTTTTAACAGGACTTCTTTTTCCTTCAAAGCAAGCACGTGAGCGAGATTAATGTCACACTGCTTGTGCTCTGCAAGTGTTGTTTTTTGTCCATTGAGGCATCTTGCACAGTGAACAAACCTTACTTTCTATGTGAAAGTCAGGTTTGGCTCCCACAGTGCATACTGGAAAACACACTCAACTCTCGCCTGTTTAGACCAGTCTTTTGTTAAGCCAGAGAAAAGTCATGTAGCAGCAAAAGTTTCTTTATGGTGCCTTGTCCCTGCCAGCATTACTCTGAGCTGCTTCCAGGTAGCCAAAACTTAGTGTAAAATTTTAAGCAGCACCTGTTTAATCAGACTGGATGCTCTTATTTCAGTGTAAAGCAGACCCATCAGTTTATTTAAACTCAACTGGGCACAACTTTTAATCAAAGAGAGACAAAAAAGTTCACCATGTCTTTGTCTCGTTTTATTTTTTTTTTTCCAATTTAAATGTTTTTAAGCCAATTTGAGCTAAATCTTGTTCTTCAGAGAAGAATTCAGGAGTTGAAGACAGAGTCATCTTCATTTACACTGCAGTAAGAACATCCACGTAGCATTTTGCAGTGGCTTACCTAGATGCATACACATATATTTTATATATGTGCTACTCTCTTGTGTAAACAAACCCAAAGGAGCTAAGCCAGTGTGTGCTGGGACAATAACCATACGAGACATAAACAAATCAATGCTGATAAGAAGTAGTCCTCTTTAGGCATCTAATGTGGCTTTTGTATCTATCTCACATACTTGTAGATTTGTAACCTATGACATAAAAGTTAATTGAAAACAATCTTTTTCCTTACAGAGAATAATTATTTTTGACATGTCAAGGAACAGAAACAAGCAGATCTCTGACAAACTTCTGCATCCATCCCTTTGTGGAACTGAGGCACTTCACGTAACTTCACTCTTCCCATACAAAACCCGCTGGAGGATCTGTCAGGATTGTCCCAGTCCACCATGACAGAAAGATAGATTTACTACCCAGCTGGGCATTATTTTTGTCCTCTGTTCCTAGCTTCATTCCAGATTTTAACTCAGTACTGTCTGCATACTTTCAGGCTGAAGATGAAGATATACAGATGACTGAAGAGTAAAATAATCACAAGGCCGTGCAAATGGTATGGACTATATAAAACATACTGGCCTGTGCACTTTCTCCTAATGGATGCCAGGGTATTATCTTCTGGAGTCTGCTGAATTTGCTCAGTATATTCTGTCCTATATCAAGCCCTGCTATGCCTGAAAATAGCCTTTAAGGCAGCACCTCCAGACCAAACTGTTTCTAAATGGAGACAGGAGTAAAAAACCCACACTGCTGTGTTTTGACAGATGGCAGGCCACTTGTTTCCGCTTGCAAACAGGGCTTGATGTTCTCCTGAAAGGGACTAGTCATGTCTAGTCATGCAATAACATGTGATAGAAAGGTTCTAGATAAAAAAAAAAAAAAAAAAAAAGAAGCAGCCC